>QKWP01000026.1:268980-319119 GCA_003550325.1 Gigaspora rosea
AAAACGAATAAAAATGAATCACTATATGCTCGTCTAAATATTAAATGCTAACTTTTCATACATTAAAAGAATAGTTCTAATATTCATATATATTTAACAATGTAATTAATAATTTTTACATTCCCTGCATAGAACACATCCACATTTGTTTTTCGGCAACGGCAGGAATCTAGTCGGGTGTCATGTCTAGAATATAATTACTAAATTTTTTTTAAACAAATATAAATTTATCTTTTTCAACATAAAAACTTGCATCCCCAAGTTATTCCTATTTTGTTTAGGCATGAGAAGTTTTTCTGTTATGCCAATATATTAATGAAAAAAATCAATGTAATTATTAATAAGTAATTATTATCAGTAATTTATTACATTGCTGTACATTTCACAATCAATGAAAATCGAGAAAGAACGCATGTTCATTCAGAATTAAATTTAGAAATGATGTGGAACAATAAGTGATTATTATCAGTAATTTATTACATGATCTGCATACAAGATGAAAATCAGAAAGAACACACGTCAATTCAGAATGGAACAATAATAGTATCCTGTCCTGTGTAAAGTATGTAATAATAGCATAAAGTACTTATTGTATTCATATATATAATATAATAATAAGGTAGCTGCGCAGTGCATGACACAGCGCAGGACCAGTACGATCAGCTATGTAGTAATTAAATTTTGGAGTATTTTTCAATTAACTATCAAGATATACCGGTATTTATCTGTACTGATTAACATAAATAAAATGATCCTTAGCATATTAGAATAGCACACTTTTATCAAAAAGATTTTAAATAAAATACCTGATTTTATTATTTTCACAAATATTACAATAGTGCTATTATGTTTTAAAAAAAAGATAAGATACTCAATTATTTAATATCCCAGATAAAATTATCTGGCCGGCATTACCATATCATCTGGCTGGCATTAATCTAATATCTGGCCTGCATTAACATATTTACTGTAAATTCTCAAGGGCTTGGAAAACCACGGGACATAAATTTTTTTTCTATTTTGGTAATTAGAATAGTATTAAAGTTATTTTGAAGTTAGGAAGGAAAGAATATTTTGACCAAATAGGGGGATTTCATACCTTAGTTCAAATTCGAACTTTGGTCCAAATGTGTACCTGACCAAACTAGGTATGAATTTGTACATATGTCTAAGCAGTTACAAATTCGTCTATTAATTTAACTGATTAGAAGCTAAAAAAAGTAGTATAGCAATATAAATTAGAAATGCAACAACTATGTATGCAGTAAAGGTTAAAAAGTATTTAAGACCTATCTTTTTGCCTGAATAAAAAAATAACTCGTAAGAGTTCTTAACTTCGAAAAGATAAATAGCAGAAGTTGTTCTTAAAACAAATACTTCCTTTAGGTACAATTTCTCTTGTATTCATGATAGTTGTAAAATTCCAATACTCGAGTATAAAAATGAGAGAAAGAGTATTGATTGTTAATTCAGAACTTCTTTTTATAAGAATCAAATAACTCTTAATCAGTTTCGTCACCTTACCATTATCTCTGATTATGTCAAATAATCGAAATTACCGAAAATCCAATTTCGCCAACATGTAACTGCGGACAATTATTAAGAATCTTAACGATTGTAACTGAATATCAAAACCTTATTGTACTGTATACAAGAAGAATTTTCTTAACAACTACAGAGCTAATTGGAACCTATGATCAAATAAGTACAAACTAACCACAAGGTTAGACTTATTTTGATCACCAATTATGCTACAGCAAGACCCGAAGACCTTGAACCTCAGACCAAATTTTTCCATGCCACTTTCTGCCTTCTACCTCAAGAGTTTGGAGTCTTGAAGGAGATTTGGATTGTATTTAGAGTAGTGCTATAGTTAGTTAGTTAATTTTTTAGTGAACATCCCTAGTTAGCCCTTTATCAATGGGCATTATTTCGAATTTTGGCTTAAATGAAGCTAATTTGGACTGAATTTATAAATTGATATTATTCTAATTTATAGAGTAATTGTAAAAAATTGAAATAGAACTTACTATTGTAGTGATCACAGTATGTGGATGAGCTAGTTTTCATTGAATTATCGTGACTTCTATATGATTTAGTGTTTCAGGTTCAAATCCAAAACATTTCGCCCAGAAGAATTTTAATTCGCCATATAAGTCCGAAACAAGTTTCACCCAAATTGATCTGCAAATTTGAGTTTCGCTTGAAATACTAATATGATTAAGGTAGTCTGCATTTACATTATTGATATCTTTTTTACAAATAATTGATATCTTTTTTACAAATAATTGATATCTTTTTTACAAATAACTGTAAAAAATTGTTAAAAGAACTTACTATTTTAGTATCACAGCAGGTAGTTTATTTTGAGTTAGTTTGCATAACAATTATCAAATTATAGTAAGAAAGTCTGTTACGAAATTTACTCTATTCTAATGATATGCAGTATATAGTTAAGGTTGTTGAGTTGGTTTGTATTGGAATATATGTGCTTGGTGCTAGAAAAAGGAACAGAATTGACATATAAAAAATTCTTCACAAAAATTAATTAACTTGTGAACTATTAATCAGAATTATATGTTCTTGGTGCTATTCGATTCGTCTTATAAAAATAAAAATTTGATCAATAGTTCGCGAGAAAATTAATTTTTTTTAAGAATTTTTTTATGCCATTTTCCTAGCACCAAGCCCAAAATTTTGTAGCTTTTATCATGAATTGCTGTAAAACATTCTGTTAAAGAACTTGTTCACTATTTTAGTAAAGACAAAAAAGTTAAGTTAGTTTGTATTAGAGTTACCAAGATTTTACCATAAAAAATTCTGTTACAACTTAATCGATATTTAGTATGTAGTTAAGGGTTGAATTAATTTGCAATGAAATTATCATGAATTACTGTAAAAAATTTTCTTACAAAACTTTCTCGCTATTAAAATATGTGGTTAAGGCTGAATTAGTTTGTATTAGTATGTGTTCTACTAATTAGTTAACTTTGCGTGAAGTTGATTTTTTAAAAAAATAAATATATGCTCTGATATTACTACTCAAGAAGCTGTAATAATAATAAGAATAATTATACCCTTGATATCTCACGGTTATTAATTCATAGTCGATTACGAATTGTGATGATCATGTTATGACATTAATCATTTAAACAATGTTGCAATAATTACAGATTAAGCATTATTTTCCCACAAAATTATTTTTCACACAACCACAGTTCCCATGATATATCATATTCTCACACCAGCATGACTTGAATTAAGTTAGACACATGATACAGTGTCGATATTATTGCTATAATTGGAAAAATGAAAACCATTACTTATACCAAAAAAGGTTTTTGAAAAATTAGCTCCCTCCCACATTTCATGTTACACATTCAACATGATCGATATTTAGTAGGTGTGAATTAATTTGCAATAAAATTATAGTGAATTACTGTAAAAAATTCTCTTACAGAACTTTCTCACTATTAAAATATGTGGTTAGGCAGAATTAGTATCGGAATTTATCAGTATGTGTTCCACTACCTAGTTAACTTTGTGTGAAGTCGATTTTTTAAAAACATATATATATGCTCTGATATTACCGCTGTAATAATAATAATAATAATTATACCCTTGATATCTCATGGTTATTAATTCATAGTCGATTACGAATTGTTATGACATTAATCATTTAAACAATGTTGCAATAATTACAGATTTAGCATTATTTTCTCACACAATTATTTTTCACACAACCACCGCTCCCATGATATATCAATGTCGTACTATATTCTCACACCGTATGACTGAATTACTTAGACATATGATACCGAGTCGATATTATTGCTATAATTGGAAAAATGAAAACTATTACTTACACCAAAAAAGAATTTTGAAAAAATCAGCATAGCAAACATCAAAAAAAAGTTGAACAGAAACCCTCCCTCCCACATTTCATATTACACATTCAACGTGATCGTACTGGTAAAAGTTGAACAGAAACCATCCCTCTCACTTTTCGCATTACACAAAAAAGTTCTCATACTAGTATTATTCAGTATAAGACACATTTCAAAATCAAATCACACATGCATTAATTAGCAACAATAAACAGGCATAATTTCAAAAAAAAAGTATTTCATATTATTATTCATAGTCAAGTTTCACCGATCACAACATATTTACACATAATTATGAGTATATTTCCACACTTACATTGCACGTGTCATCATCCCGGTCATCAAAATCACCATAACACTTGCCTGAATTAGAAAAACGAAAACTATTACCCACACTAAAAAAGGATTCTTCAAAAATTAGCATAGCGAACATCAAAAAAGTTGAACAGAAACCATCCCTCACACATTTCATGTTACCAAGAAACGTGATCATACTGGTACAAGTATGATAATATTCTCGATTTAAATAAATTGTCATAACTTAAAATTTTCTCACGGTATGATTACGGTTTTTGGACATAGCAAATCAAAAACGGCAAAGTGCCAAAAACATTTTATCATAGAAAACCATAAAACATCGATTACGTAACACCCTTATTAGGAGTACAAGGACTTAATGTAACGTAATAAAGTAAGTTTATATTATTATTACTTGATATTATCATGTATCAATCAATTTAATAAGATTCATTCAAAACCAGATCACGCACGGATTAATTAACAATACTAAACAGGCATAATTTCAAAAAAAGAATCCCATACTATTAGTCAATTACAACATAAAATGTCATTTTTGGCATGAATATATTTCCCACACCATCATTCAATATACATTAGATACACGTGTTGTGATCCCGTGCCGTCAGAATCACCGTAACCCCTGCCTAAATTGGAAAAATGAAAATCATTACTCCTACTAAAAAAGGTTTTTTCAAAAAACAGGATAAGCGACATCAAAAAAGTTTAAGGAAACCATCCCTATACATATTTCATATTTCACAAGAAACGTGATCATACTGGTATTATTATTATACTTTATAAGTTTAAAGTGTAATTGATTTATATCACCTATTAAATAAATATAATAAACAAACGAAATATTAAAATCATGTTCTTATTTAAAATACATTAAATTTATGATGTAGACAAGTTTTACACCGAGTGATGCTAGATATAAATAATACGCAAATTAAAATTTTTATTATAATTGTATTTTACCCTATATTATCCTATATTATATCTTAAGTTAACCGGATACCTCAATAATTTATCTGCTTATCAGTTTTATAATTTGGGTATCTGGATAGCCTAACAGTTAACCGGTTATTGTACCCTAGGGTACGACCATTAATCATATAATTTTGAGACTTTCATAAAATGAATTAATAAAAAAAATTCATTATTCCTACCAAACTAGAATTTCATATGATCATACTTATTTTATAATGGCCTCAAGCTAGCATCAACTGCAATAATTAAAATAAAAATATATTAATTTTCAAAAATGATCTGTAGTATCATACTTAGTATGTTCCTGGTTTTAGCGCAACTGTGTCACGCAGCTACACTAATTTAATTAATGGGAAATCGAATGAACAACCAAGTTACTATTTCAATGAATAAAATATGGGGATGAAATCATCTTTTTTTATAATTACTCTGACTAAAATTTGAATTGACATTCTGCGCAATGATTGGCGTTAGGCCGTTTGAAGTTGATTCTTCGGTTAACATCACTTTTCCAGGACTCTCGGGAGGGGGGAGCAGGGAAAAATGAAATGAACATATGAAACGAACATAAAAAATGAACAAAGATGGGCCAATTTCATTGATTGATATAAATCAGGTGACTGGCGAGAGTTATCCAGCATTTTGGGGGGAGGTGGGGAGACTTCAGCTGGGGGTGATGTTAACCGAAAAATTAACTTCAAACGGCCTTAACAGTTTACTTTTATATTTTGAAAATATCCTTTGTTAAAATGATATAGCTCTTTAAATTCATCTCAAAATAAAAGTCACATAAATATATCATAAAGAACAAGTTCTATATTTTAATGTCAAGCCAATGCAACTTTACTGATAATCTATTGAAGCTAAAAATATCATGACCGAAGTAAACTCTCCGAACTGATGGTGACACACTGAAAAAAAGGTGACCAGCACTTCTATCATTTATCATCGATATAATACTATTTTATTTGCTTATTCGATTCCTGGCTTATTTAGATTTTGCTTTCATTTCATTGAATAAAATCTTGAAATACCCTTAGTCTGTGTATGTAATGATTGATAAGACATTCACTTCTCACCTACTTTATTAACAACTATAAAGTTTGACTTATGTACTGGAGCATATCTCTAACTCATTCTATATCTAGGGTACTCGGTGTGGAATACATCGTATATAAAGTTTAATATATCTATCCAATATAATACATATTGCAAATACTATGCTTAGATACCAGGTATAAATCATTATTGCATTATCTAACTTTTAAAACTGGCGGGATATACTTTATGGGATGGACATGTCAGAAATTAAAATGTTTGCAATATTTTCCTGTGCTGAAACAACTCTACCAATTATATGCTCAACTGTTTGTGAGTACAGAAAGAAACTATTAGCTAGTTTAATTGATAAATTATACCTACTTAATTGAATTTACAGACATATTTACTATTGCCCAATGCATATAGTATTTCCAAAAATCAGAAAAAAGTTCTTGAATAAGAGCTATGGTATGGTATTGTATGCAAGGCTGATGCTATCAGTTATTGTAATTATTGATTCATGCTCTATGGATCTGCTATAATTAATTAAAGGGAAATTATAGGCATCTCTCACGAGAGATGCATCTCCCCGGGAGATATATCTCCCACCCGGCGTATCGATGCTGGATCAGGGGTCGGTTCATCACCCTCCGGTGAACACATGATAGATAAGTATTGTTTCCTTTTCTGTATTGTTTTTTTTTATTTTTTTTTTCTTTTTTTAATCTACTTTTCTGTTCTTCGCTTTGTTGTAGGTTTTTTTTCGTAGTTTTTTTTTTCTAAACTAACGCTTTTTTTCTTTGCATTAGTGGAGTCGCCGTAGGTGTCATTATTTTTCTGTACTTTCAGCAACCTGGTTGGATGGCATACGAAAAGTTGAAATGCTTAGGGACGGTAATAACGATATCTACAAAAGAGCATGTAAACCTTCCAGCACCATTGCACTCAAGACATTGGGCGGTTCTAAGGGTTTTAATCATTTTGGTTCGTTGTTTATGGAGTATAGAGACTCTGGACTTTCGTCTTTTCAGCGCTGGTGGTTGGTTTGTTTCTTTTTTTTATTTTCTCTTTTATTTTCTTGACTTGACTAATCATCTCGGTGCCATTGTATATGGTTATTTCGGGCTTCATTGTTTCGGTGCCGTCATTGGTGATTTCAACTCTTGGCTTTCCAGTTGTTTGGGGTTTGTGATTTCGGTACGGTAAGTCTTGTCTGTATTTTCGCGTAGATACAGGGTTTTTTTTCTCGACCAATCTCGTTTACTTTAGAGCCATCTTTGGTGGTGACTTTTGGCTTCGTTTTTGTTGGTGGTGACTTTTGTCTTCGTCGTCGTTGGTGGTGACTTTTGGCTTCGTCGTCGTTGGTGTTGGACTTTGCTGGTTCGTTGACGTTATTTGTGGAGGTTTCGTTGGTGATTTTAGTTCTTATTACTGTATTAGTAAGTAAGTCTTGTTTTCAGTAGATTTTTTTTCTTTTTTTTTTTTCTTGACTAATCTTTTTCACTTTAGAGCTGTCATTGGTAGTGACTTTAGGCTTTGTTGTCGTTGTCTTTGAAGCCTTCATGGTATGCTTTCGTCGGGCCTTTGGTGTTTTTCTCCTTGAGAGTAGGGTGGAAGTTCGTAGTGGTTCTGATATACAAGTCGATTTTCAATAGTATCGTGAAATATTTTAGTTTTTTTGTTTTTGTTTTTTTTTTCTCACTTAGCACGAATTGGTATCGTGTGAAGATTTTTAGGTTTTTTTTTCTAAGATGTTATAATATTGTAATTGTCCGTCTGTGTTTAATAAATTAAATATAAATTAAATATTCTAATTTTAATAAAGTATGTTATATTGGTTTTGCGGGAACTGAACCAAATTTTATGGGATCGTGGGTGCTAAAAAAAGTTTAAAAAGTTATTCGGGCAATGAATTTTGTCCGAAGTTGATCGGTCCGAGTAGTACAAATATGCCTGGCTCGAGTAGTACCTCAGAATCTGTGTCACGTGATATGTGCAGTTTTTGATTGGTTGGGAGCTATATCTCCCGCAGAGAGATATATCTCTCGTGGAAGATGCCTAAAAGCACCCTTAATTAAATGATGTAAAATGTAAAAACATATCACCATAAATCATATTACAATAATTCGACAATATTAAGCTATCAACAATTACAGCTTTTCTCATAAATTCTGAGGCAAAACTTACTTGTTTTCTGAAATCCTTCGGTTTCATCTTATGAATCATCTAGCCATTCGGAAATTCTATTGCCATTTTCGGATTGAAGTTCCAAAGACAACAATGTGCTAAGTGGCTTTTAGGATAAAATCAGGGACACTTGAAGAACAAGGAACACAATGATCATTATATCATGTGAAATCATGCAATTACGTCATTGTTTACTAGCACTAAACAAATTAGCCTAAACTAAACTATCACCTAACCCTAATACTAACCCTAATGTAGGCTAAACACTTAATCATGTGATGTGATTATCATGAAGATATCACTGGGTTCCTTGATCTTCAATCTTCTCTTAAAACCAAAGTGACTTTGGGAAACAGCAAATTTTTAGTTTGTCTCAGAATTTATAAGACAGCTGTAATTTACCAACTAGTTTTTTTATAAACTGCACTAACCTTAACCCCAACTCTAAGCTTGACTATAACGACAATGACCAGAATTTCTTCGTCAGTGAAATGAATTCCTCGTTGAATTTAATCTTTAGAAAATAACCTTGTCAGTAAATTAATTGTCTGTAAATTAATAATCAAGGAAATATGTTATTAGTGAAATAAGAGGAACTAATACAATTATATAGGAGCGTTTGAAAACCTAAGAAGTTTCACTATTTGTGTTAATGTTCCGCAGAATGATGTTTTATTAGGAACAAGTTGTTTTAAACATTAAAGATTACTGAATTACTAGTAAGGTCCTTATTCCAACATTATTCATAAAACTCAAAGTATTGAGGTGATGTAACTTCTATAGGATATCCTATCTTTCTTAGTATACATTATTATCATTTGAAAGACTAGAATAGTGGTTATATGCTTGAAATTTACCAGATGACTACTCAAAACTATAGACATCTTATCTTAATTATTAGATGATAAAATCAATCCTATGGGTCAAATCGTGTGCCAATTGTTATTACTATGGTAAATGAGCTTAAAATATGAACGTAAATCATTCGTTTATTATCAAAGATGAGATATGCAACTAGATTAAGTGATGTTGGTACTCGAAATTTTTATATATAGGTCAGGTTTAAGAATGAGTCACCGTCATAGAAGAACTAAATAAAGTTATTTGCTTTTTGAAAAAATTATTGAGATTGGATCGTTAAATTGCGTATACTAGGACGAATACCAGGAATAAATGTATATGATTATATGGTTTATATGGCTAGCTAAGCGGGTCCTGTTCGCGAAATCTTAAGTTTGATTGATCCGCATGACTTATTCGTCAAATTTTTGTTATTTTTACGCATGAATTCATTATGCAATTATTTTTCGCAAATGAATTCATCATGTATTATATCTTACATATATCCTTGGTATAGTTTTACATATGTACGCAGATACCCAATTACACATATTTATGATTAAGAACGGCAAACATGAGTGATATCACGTTTACAATAACTAACGAAAGTAAAAGCAATTATTTTATACGCAAAAATTGTTAACCCGATCCAATTAATTTTCATATTTACCTGTTATTTGAAGTTTTTTATTTTAGGATTTTTTATTGGGTTGATGAAATGATAATTGCTGATCGTCAAAGACTTGTGCAAAAAATTTTTATATGGTGATCGCCAAAAGTACAGATACTGTATGTCAGAATGGACCTTAAGTTGATTCTAAATTTGCTTTAAATTGAAATGAAATTTTGTATCCACTCAAATCTTACTAGGAACGTAAGTGTATGGTTTTACTGGCATCTAAATTGAAGGCAAATCTTAAAGCTGATTGGTGTACATTTTTTCTTATGATCATTATGTTTTATGTAACATAAAATTTCTAATTTTAGAGGGAGGTTAAAGCGAAGTGAAATTTAGTTAGGTGGTGTATATATTTATATATCAAGAAGCGGTGGCTTATGCAGCATGTATATCATGTATTAACTTCCATAAATAATAATCTGTGTCATTTGTAATCTAGGATAGCATGTTACTATGTCCAATTTGGTTCAATTTTTTTTTGGACATATGTCAAATTGAAATGGACATATGTCCAAAAAAAATTGAACCCCAATTGGACATAGTGACATGCCATCCAATACTTCATTATTACGATCAATGGCTTGCCATTTAAAGTAAAATCGGGTTTAAATTTTAGCCAACTTTTATTACAAAATGATTCATAATACCAGTATGATCACATGAAATGTGAGAGGGTTCAACTTTTTTGATGCACTACGTTGATTTTTGAAAATCCTTTTTGTTGGAATAATGATTTCATTTATTCACAATTACAATTTACCAGTACGATCACATGAAATGTGTGAGGGATGGTTTAATTAATGTTTTTGGGCGTGACCTATGCTGATTTTTGCAGAATCCTTTTTTAGTAGAAGTAATGGTTTTCATTTTATTCATTTTTGGAAGGAGTCAACATTTTTACATATACTGTAACATCATAAGTCAATTATGCAATATGATACAAACATGGCATTATTGATTATAAAATTTGAAAATTGTGCCATCTAAATTTATAGTTCGTCCGTTTAAATGATTTAATTGGTTACCTGTGCATTATGATATGACATTTAATAGTAGTTACTATGATCTAGAAATCTGTAACATTTTTGATCGTCTACATGATTGGGGATATTGCCAGTTTGTTAATACTTAATTGTTGCGTGCAAATATTCTATGATTACATTATCATAATGATTTGTCATAGATTATTACTACATTTTTGAGACTTTCTTAAAATGAATTAATAAAAAAAATCATTATTCCTGCCAAACTAGAATTTTATATGATCATACTTATTTTATAATGGTCTCAAGTCAGCATCAACTGCAATAATTAAAATAAAAATATATTGATTTTCAAAAACGATCTGTAGTATCATACTTAATAAGTTTCTGGTTTTAGCGTGACTGCGTCATGCAGCTACCCTAATTAAGAAATTTCGAATTTAACGCATATTCACATTTTAACATTTAAATTAACGACATTACTAAATGCACCATTGGTGTTCAACACTATAATGTTCTTCACCAATTATATTTTTTAAATGTGGTATAACATAAGATCAGGTGTAACCTAAATTTTTGTTGTTTTGATTTTTTTTGAAAAATACCTTCTAACTCAAAATTTTATCTATGAACCCACTTTTTTTTTATAAAATAAAAATTCTTATAAAATTTTACTATATACTATGCCTTACCCTAACCCTAACTATTGACTCTAACTTAACATTTATTAAATTTAATTTTTGTTTATTTTGTTTTATTTTTTTAAATTGATCTTCATGTTACACCGCATTTTGGTATAAATTAAAAGTATATTTAAGGGTAGGGCAAACATAGAAGCATAACGGAAGTTCATTTTGATTGGTTGTTAAAACACCCCGGAAAAAATGTTGATCATACCCGGATAAAGTATCGGCCATACCCGGACGAGAATTATTACTTTTCAAAAAAATTAGTCTGAAGACGCGTATTATAGTCTTACAACACATTAATATATTCATAATAGCTACTTTAATTCATATTTCACAATGTATTTATTATTCTTTTCGTAATAAGTACATTAATTTACAATAAACCATTATGTTTCATAATACATTATTAAACATAGATTCAAGATACGCGAACATTTCTAACCACTACCACACTACTGCTACCTATAAACGTTGTATTTATAAACTATACTTATAACCTAAATAAATATAACAAAAAAAAAGTAAAGTACAGTTTAAAATGTAGTTCGAAATAGTTTTTTTATTAGATAAGCAAAACTAGTAGAAACAGAATCTTGCAACTTTACTCACCAATTGCTTAGGTCGCTGAACTACCTTCAGACCTTGTAAAAACTTTGCTTCTCATCTAAATCTTGAAACTTCTGTATCCCACTGTATCCCAAGTTAAAAAACAGTAAAACTCAAGGTAAAATACTAACAACTTAAGTTGATTTTTATATTGCGTATTACAAAAAAAAATTTCTCATATGACATGACGATTTTTACTTATAAAAGTACTTTAAAAATTACAGTTGACTGTATAAAAAAAAAGATCGTCGCCAATCACGTTTAGTTTAATTTTATCCAATCAAAACGAACTTCCGCTATGCTAAACATAGATCATTTTTCATATGATCTATGTGGTATATTAGAATTTTATATAGTAAATAAAAAAATGCTTCTGATAAATTTTTTTAAGATCTTGACCAATTTGTATAAAATTTATATAATAGGTAGTTTTAAATAGCTTGTTTATAATAATGAAGTTGTGCAATATCCATTGCTTTAAAAAAAATCAACTTTACATAAATTAAATTTATGTAGGATACTATATGATTTTTGTAGGTTGTACAAAGAATTGATTGGTCAGATCATATGATGTTTACATATAAATCATATGATATCATATAAATTGGTTACACAAAGTTGATCTACAATCGATTTTATATGAAATTGGAAATTTGTACACCCACCCTTAAATTTTATTTAAATAGCAAAGCTATTTGTGCATCTATTATAGTCATATATATGAATTATTACAAGCATGCTCATTGGGATATCGGGATGTTAACTACTTCTAAAAGGCAATTTGCCTTTTTATGCATAAATACTTGTTTACTATTGATAGATCTTCCTAAATACACCTCCTCAGAACTATAGTAACAATTTCTAAAATGTGCATTTAGAGAGGTTGTGCATTTATACTCTAGAGAGCAAATAAATAGTGCTAATATAAGCTGGGACCAAGGAATATTGTGCATTTAAAGAGATTTTATATTGACAATATATTCATAGAGGGGTGCTTTTAGAGAGGTCTCTCTTTATTAATTATAGTAATATTTTTCAATTCATTATACTAGCCCTATGCATGTGCTACGCTAGGTGTGTAATTAATAGTAAGAAAATTGCTAACCAAAAATTATAAATACCGTATGATTAAATTGATATGAATAGCTTATTCTGAATACTTCAATTGATAAATGGTCATTATAATCAATTAATCAAGGAGAATTCAAAAAAAAAAAATAACTATACTTACTAAATGAATAATTTAATACAGCAGTTGATAATTGATAGTTATATACTATAATAAATAGCTATTTTCTGATATAATGACTCCTCAGTTTTATTTTCGGATTGAATAAATACAACGTGATGATTTTACTATGTAAATTATTAGTATCACATTAAGCAACGCAAAGTTGATTTTTCGGTTTGCCTTACCTGCTGACTTAATTTCAATTTTTAATTTTTTTTATAGGCATCATAATATCGGTTATTTGAATTTGGCTTGTAATTTTATTTTTTCTGTCAATTTACCAGTTTTCTGATAGAAACCCTAATTCCTAAAATCATTGGATATGACATATAAAAAATCAAAAAAAGAATCTAAAAAAAAAATCTAAAAAATATC
Organism: Gigaspora rosea; assembly: GCA_003550325.1. Taxonomy (NCBI): domain Eukaryota; kingdom Fungi; phylum Glomeromycota; class Glomeromycetes; order Diversisporales; family Gigasporaceae; genus Gigaspora; species Gigaspora rosea. Next base: position 282,789 of record QKWP01000026.1, read on the forward strand.
TAAAAAAAATCTAAAAAAAAAAATCAAAAAAAAAATCTAAAAAAAAAAATCTAAAAAAAAATAAAAAAAACTAAAAAAATAAAAAATAAATAAATAAAAAAATAAAAAAGGTGACTGATCGATTCAAGATTGATTTCATGAATATAATATGAAAAAATAATTTTTTAGTTGACTTAAACAGTTGAATTAATTTGAATTGATAAAAAAAATTTGACCAGAATTTTGAAATCCATATTATTATTTACAAAATAAAAATTAAATTAGTTTGGCTTACACCTGCCTTGATCTGATTGGTTAATCGATCCAATAGCTTAAATTTAGATAATTATCCAGACAATTATTTGTACTATCTGGATAAATAATCTGTTGGACTAAAATATTCTCTTTATCTGGTAGTATTTGAATATGCTGGATTGAAATTTTGTAACATGTGAAAAAATTTTTCTGTGCCAAAGTAATGTGATTTGTCCGTATGCCATACTAGAGACTGGAAGTAAATTTAAAAATTCGAGTTTATCTGAGTTTATCACATCAATCATTAACAGTTAATAATGATTGACATAGGGTTCCTACAAACTCGGATCAAATCAAACTTTAGGTCAGATTTGGGTTTGATTTGATTTGAAATCAAACTCAAACCCAAACTATGATTAAAAAAATTATTTGAGTTTGATTTGAAGCAAACTTTTTAGTTAAATTTGAGTTTGGTTTGAATTTGAGTTTGAAGTTTGCAAACTAGTTTGAGTTTGAATAACATAAATATATTTATATATTTTAAATTTTTTTTTACTAAGTTAATGGTACTTATCGACTAATTGAAAGTTGTAGAGCTTGTCAAGACGCATCCAATGGTGGTTAGATCACCCAAATCGGCCTAGTGGATGGCGAGATATCGTCGAAAAAAGATTGGCCGACTATATAAAAATCCGTGACGGAGATTACATATGAAAATCACAGGCGAAATGTGGCGTGCTTCCATCTAAAACTTTTTTCTTGCTAAGTTAACGATACATGGCCACTAATTGAAAGTTGTAGAGCTCGTCGAGACGCATCTAATGGTGGTTAGATCACCCAAATCGGCCTAGTGGATGGCGAGATATCGTCGAAAAAAGATTGGCCGACTATATAAAAATCCGTGACGGAGATTACATATGAAAATCACAGGCGAAATGTGGCGTGCTTCCATCTAAAACTTTTTTCTTACTAAGCTAACGATACATGCCCACTAATTGAAAGTTGTAGAGCTCGTCGAGACGCATCTAACGGTGGTTAGATCATCCAAATCGACCCAGTGGATGGCGAGATATCGTCGAAAAACGATTGGCCGACTATATAAAATCTCTGTAAACATCACGGATTTTTATATATAGTCGGCCAATCGTTTTTCGACGATATCTCACCATCTACTAGGCCGATTTGGGTGATCTAACCACCATTGGATGTGTCTTGACAAGCTCTACAACTTTCAATTATCGATATGTACTTAACTTAGTAAAAAAATTTTTTAAAATATAAAAATATATTTATGTTATTCAAACTCAAACTAGTTTGCAAACTTCAAATCATACTCAAATCAAACTTAGTATAGTATTTGGGTTTGGTTTGAATTTGATTATTTTTTATTTGAATTTGGGTTTGATCTCAAACTTAATAAAATTTATAGTTAGAATTTGGTTTGATTTGGGGTTTGATCAAACTCAAATCAAACCCGGATCAAACTTCGGAACCCTAGATTGACATGATAAACTTGAATATTGATGTGATAAACTTGAATTTTGTTTAATAAACTTGAATTTTTAAACTTGCTTCCAACCTCTATGCCATACCACCAAATATTTCTCTCTCTTTTGTTTTTTTTTTGATTGACCACTTGACCATTTTCAATTTTATATATCTTTTCAGTTTTCTTATATTTTATTATTCTATTCTTGTTATACATAAAGTTTCTTCTCTATTTATTTTATAATGATTCAGCCAAATCTTTTGTAATTATTTTAAATGAAGACAAAGAAAATCTCCATTAGTTATAAAATGGTTGGAACAGATGACTTAAATATACAATTTAGAAAATCAAGTTTAAGAAAAAAAATATTATTATTAAAAAATCATTGTAAGGTAAATTTTTTGTTTTTACAAAAAAATTTACAGTTTTTATATTTTATGTAATTAAAATAATTTTAGTTCTATAAAAATAAAGCTCTAATATTGGTTTATACTAAGAATATTATATCTTGGGTATTTGAATGTGCTACTGAATATTTTAAATTTAATCCATCTAAAAAGTTGCCTGAGAAGGGCTATGTGTCTTGGGTACTCAAATGTACTACTAATCCTTTGTAATTCTTTGAAGCAAGCCTTTCTCTCAAATAATAACAAAAAATATAGAAAACAAACCTTCTCCTTAAACATGCAAACAAATCTTTTCTTTCAAAAAATAAAAAAATGCTCTTTTAATGATTCAATCAAATCATTGTAATTATTTCAAATGAAAACAAAGAACATTTACTCACTAATTATAAACTAGTTGAACCAGATAACTTATAAATACAATTTCTAGAAAACCATGCTGAAAAAAATATTATTATTAAAAAATTGTTGGAAGATAAATTTTTTGTTTTTAGAAGAAGCTTACTGTTTTATAGTTTTATAAAATTAAAATAATAGTAATCAACTCATATCTTATAAAAAATAAAATGTTATACTGTAAGCTATAGAAATATACGCCAGAAGCATGTCGTGGGTAGTAATAAAAGCAGCACAGCATCATTTTTCAGTTGTGATAATCTTTACTAGAATTAGCTTTCCTGGCTGTATACACTATAAATACTATATACACTGTATTTGTTGTATAATGGATATTAGCTGTATTGGTAATATTATAGGTATATACTATATAATTAGTATAATCATTTTATTGAATATCAGCTGAATCTGTTGCATAATAAGTATACACTAATATAGAGTAAAATATTTTATAAGTAAAATCAAGTATATAATAAAGGTCTTGTATTCTAAAAAGAAATTATCCTTTACAATAATAAATAACTCACTATACACTCTCTATATTATAAGTAAACTTACTCTGATCCAGTATTGTTGTGGAACAATTTTGGACAATTTTGAACATTTTTTTCAAATTAAAATTATATGAATTTTATTAAAATAATCTATTTTAATTTTTTGAAAATGAATCTAGCACTTAAAAAATATACAATTATATAATTTTTAAATTAATTTTTGATTAGTTAAACATGGAACATAGGCTTGGACATTTTAACAATTTTGGATGTTTGGACAAATTTATAGTATGGACAAGTCCTATATACAATACTGCTTTGATCTACTATATAAGCAGCATAAATAATATGATTGTATATTGCAATTGCTTGTTTATATGATTATGCTGTTATACTGTTTAGTTAATTTCTTAATGTACTGAGGAATATTATGGTCATTTTTGTTCAACTCTTTTGTGGTAGATTATTGTTTAGTTTTGGTCCCAAGAGGTATTCTAGGCAGAGGTTTTATATATAGTCATTCCTTCCTATAGTCACCAAGTTGGTCACACCCTATTATAGTAATTGTGTAGAGGTGTGACTATAAATAAAATACCTTGCATAGTCACATGCCTACAGCCAAATGAGTGCTTAAAATAATATATAGTTGTAACATATTAATATTATTTAAAATGTTTAACAATAAATAACTTTTGATCCAGTGGCCCAATTCGGATGAAATGACTACTAGAGTGCTCATTTCAATAAAACAATTCTAAAGATTCTACAATCAATCAAATCCAATTACAAATTCTTAATGATTTCAAGAACTTGTGATTAGATTTTAATTATTTGGGGCTCATTAGAATTATTTTATTGAAATGAACATTTTGGCAATTGTTTCATTCAAATTGGGTTATTGGATCAAAAATTAATTGCTGTCAAACCTTTAAAAAGCTTTAATAGATAATTTTAATTTGCATAAATATGAATATTGGCCAATCAGATTTTATAATTTATATTTAGTTGAAAATAAGAGTTAATTATTAATAAAATTGTTAAAAAATCAAATTTTTATAGTGATAGTGATTATAAGTAATTTGTGACAATAATGAGGTTTTTTTACTATATTTAAGTCTGTTGCACAATATTGGGTGCTTAAATAGAGGTATAACTATATGGGGTGTGACTATAGGGAGGGAAGGTCCCCAAACTATCTATATGAAGTCATATTTTAAAAATTGCTAATATAGGCCCTTTTTTTAAAAAAGGTTATATTTGAAAAGTAGATATTGGATAAAAAGGTTATATTTAAAAACAGTTAATAGGCAAAAAAGAGTATATTTAAAAAATGCTAATAGGGTAATTTTTATAAATTTTATATTTAAAATGAGCTAATGAAAAATGTAGAATAATTTTTTTTTTTAGAGAATAAAACTAGGTTTATTTTTTTTAAAAAAATATAACTTTGTTTTTTTGTTTTTTTTTAGAAAATGTAACTTGTTTTTTTGTTTTTTTAGAAAATGTAACTCAGTTTTTTTTTAAAAAAATGTAACTATGTTTTTTTTTTAAGTGAATATAACTTTGTTTTTGTTTGTTTTTTTTTTTTAGAGAATATAACTTAGTTTTTTTATTTTNTTTTTTTTTTTTTTTTTTTTTTTTTTTTTTTTTTTTTTTTTTTTTTTTAAAGAATACAAATCTATTTTTTTTAAGAGAATATTATATTTAAAAAAAATTTAAAAGGTTTATTTGATATTTAATTATAGCTTATATATACAATATAAAAGTGCTACCCAAAGAAAAATTTACTATGATGCTCAAATATATGCTTATATGGATTATTCAAAGTCCTAGAAGGGATGAATGTATAAGTATTATTGCATTTTGTACACAACAAGCAAATACTTTAAGTAAAAGAATTCTCATCTACAATCCAAATCTCCAATACACTAAATCTAAAGGGAATATTACTATAGTGCTATGGTACTGCAATGCTACCCTTACGTAATTAGTTTATTAAATACAATAGACTCAATATAGTACCATGACGCTACCCTTATATAATCTGATGATCGACCATATAAAAAAATTGTTTACTTAACACTTTCCTACACTTGGTTTCTTGCTTTGTACTTGATTTTTACCTTGATATGTTAGTTATCTTACACTTAATTTCTCGTTATTTACCTTGTGACGATCAATCAGTAAGGAATCACAGGATCGATTATTTATAATATGCCGTCACAGGGTTGAGTATTGTTCGATATATAAGGTCTAATCTGGTTATAGTTTCTTGTAAATACGAAAGAAATTTGGGTACTAATTCTCTTTTTATTTTTCTTCTTATTTTATTAATCACAATTTTAGCTCTTAATGATGATCACATGGACAAGAAGAATATTACGACAAACGACTTTACAAGAACGATAGTATTTTATTATAGGGCAAAAATAAGTATACGTTTTTATTTATAAAAAGAAAATAGTACAATAGAGAATACTAAGTTCTAGAGCTAACACTTCTACTCTAATTTCGAAGGTTGAGACTCCTAAGTTCAATTCTTGAACTTGAACTGTCTTTTCCCTCAATGAGCTTAGGGCTCTTATATACTTTTACTTACAGATTAAAATCGATTCAATGGATTCAATGGAGTCTATAAATTCTTTCGAGTCCATTGACTCATTCGCATGACCGTAATTCAATTTCTGACAGCATTTTCTGCTATCAGAATTTAAATTGGAAACCCGATCGAAGCAGCTATCGAATTTACCTATGACTTCGCAAGACCGTTTAATCCCATGGCTAGTGTGAACGAACCCTCGATATTCAAATCTCTTAAGCTATACTAAAGAAAGACTTGGAGAATTAGTAAAGAATAAATAAACTCAAAGACAAGAATCGCAAGAAGAATCAAGTCGGTATACTTATCTTAATTCCAACTTCTCCATAACAAGACTGTCCGAACTAGTGATATGCCTATTTGGCTGAACAAGTGATCAGCAAAAATTTTAGCATATAGTACTACAGTGCATACAGTAAGTACAGTACGTATAGTACTGTACGCAGCACATCACTAGTCCGAACCTTGACGTTCATCTATGTTTAATTTTTTTGCCAACAGCAATAGATCTACTACAATATGATATATAAATTTATCAAATAAACTGTACTGTACAGGCTATTCTTAAAAACAAGATTAACTTAAATGTGTTCAATCTGTAAACTTTGGAGTCGATCAGGCAGCCCCCAAAGCTCTGGGCACATGATCAATACCACAGCCGCAGTGGATTTCTACCAATCATCTTATGTTGTACTATAGTTATTTAATGTGCTGCGGATGTGATCTTTCAACCAAAATTTACCCACACGTGGCCAAGTACAAAATTTGTTAAGTTCTTTTTATGTTAGGTTAGAGTTAGGGTGAAACCTATTTTAGGGTTCGGGTTTAGATAGTTATATAGATGGTTTAATATGCAATTTCTTGATAAATAAGCGATTTTTGGAAAACAATATATTTGTTTTGAATTTTACAGATTGTATAACATTACGCCTGATCTTGAAATGTGATTGGATTAAAGTTTAAAATAAAATTTATATATATATTATTATATATATATAAATATATATATATATAGCATCATAGTGCCCTAGCACTATGAAGCTATAGCACTATAAAATAAATCCCAAATTTAAATACCTTTTTTGACTTAGCTAATTATAAGTTGCACAACTAACTTCTAAGTTTTCTGGTGTTAATGCAAAGAAAATATTAGTTTATATCAAAATATTGTCATTTTGTATAAGCTTTGATTACAGATTTTAATTTTCTTTGATAATTGTTAAGCATCTCAATTATTTTTAATTAAAGTAATGCTTTTTGGTTGCATCTAAATCAATTTGCATTACTATATCCATCTTTTGTTACTATACATGTCTTTATCCCCTATTAAAAGAGCCCATTTTTACAATTTTTCAAAACTGAGTTTTTATTAGATTCATGTAAATTTTGACATGATTGACATTTTTCAATTATAGATGAAAGTCGATTTGCATAATAAAAAATAGAAATAATATAAAAGAAATATTACACAGAGTTGTCTAGGCCAAGTACATCATAAGACTACTTGATAGTCACCTGCTATATTTAATAATCAAAATCATAAAATTGGATTAATCCCAGATTAGTCTGGAACTCAAATCAAATGGTTAAACTCAATTATTTCCAAATGAAATGAATGCAAAAATGGACTCTATTAATAGGAACACCTATATTTTGATTGATATCTAATGCATAAAACCATATTAAAAATATCTATTTAGAGGTTGGAACCAAATTGTTGCATCCGAATTTAAAACCGGTTCAACCCGATTTGAATATTTTATATTCATATTTAATAAAACCGGATTTATCGAATTTAATAAAACTAAATAAAACTGAAAAAATCGAATTTAATAAAACCGGATTTATCGAATTTAATAAAACAGAAAAATCGAATACCAGGAACGTAGCCATACAGAGTGTATGAATTACTGCTATCTAGAATGGCTAGTTTGCAAAACTTGCATTTACAGCGGTTTTCATAAATTCTGGGACAACTGATAAAACTTGATTAGCTGAATTCGATAAGTTTTTGAATTCGCCGAAATCAAATTCAGATAACACCAAATTCAAAACTTATCGAATTCAGCTAAAATAATTTTATCAGTTGTCCCAGAATTTTTGAAAACAGCTGTAATTGCTAGTGCAGTATATTGATACTGTATGAGCATACCGGATTTGGTATTTATGTTATCCTGAGGTATGCAATATCATACGATAGCAACGAGAATACAAAAACTATTCTTAACAGATTGCCTTAGATACATGAATTCGATTTTGGCCAAAGTTTAGGCCGGCATTTATCAATAATAATAACTAACTATATTATAGCAAAATTAGTGTCTGGCAATTTTATTTAGCATGAATTATTAGCAAAATTTACCAATTTCGATCCCTTCCATCCCAGATCTGCTGAGTTTTGGTTGCACAACCAATCTATTCCGATTTACAACATATCAAGCTACCTTAAGCACAGACATTTGGACATTCTAACTACTAGTTATTACAACTGTGAAAACTGGTTTTTTTAAATTCGGGTTGATTCAGTTTTACGAGTTTATTAAAATCGCAAAACTGAATTACCCGGGTTTATTTTAAATTTGGGTTAAAACCGGTTTAAGTTGAAGTTAAAAAATTAAATCGAATTGTAAAAATAAAACCGGGTCCAATCTCTATACCTATTTTAATGCATAAAACAACATTAACAATATCTATTATGCAATCAAGTTTATAATGTCATGACTTTTAAACTACTAATTCTTTTTTTAATAACAATCCCTACAACTACCTGTAAAATTTTTCCAGAATAGTATTAAAATAGCAGATCTAAAGCACAAAAATAAACATTCAATTACTGCTAGTTCTATACATACAATATACTTTTAAAATTAAATTTTGATATTTTAGAAAAAAAGCTTTAAAAAAAGACAAGTTTTAACTTTAAATATGGGGTAAAGTCAATAGAAATGGGACAAATTTATTAGATAAATTTGTCCTATTTCTATTGATGACCCCATATAAGCAGTTCTAAATTTGAGTGATTATAAAAAAATAAATAAATAAAAAATAAATCATGGTTGTAATAGCAAAAGAAGTTATAAATTAAAATATAATAGAGAAAGATAATATACACTGGTCAAAATTAAAACATTTAGTAATAAATCAGCAATAATTCAGTAACAATTCAGTAAACATTCAGCAACCATTCAGGTACTGATTCCTGCCACTCAGTTGCCACTCAGCTACCATTCAGTAAAAATTCAGTAATATATTACTAAATTTCTACTGAGTGGTAGCTGAGTGGCAGGAATCGGTACCTGAATGGTTGCTGAATGTTTACTGAATTGTTACTGAATTATTGCTGATTTATTACTGAATGTTTTAATTTCGACCAGTGATAATATATAATATTTTTAAAGAACATTCAATTGGTAAAGTATTTTAATTAATTTATATATGAGAATTATAGATTTAAAGACTTGATTTTTTATTTTTAATAAATTTCTCAGACTTTAATTGTTTAGAAAAAACCTAAATTCATTAATATGCAGTAACTGTATAGTAAATATATAGTAAATATATAGTTGCTATTAAATTTAATAGTAACTTTATAGTTTACTACGAAGTTACTGCATATTAAGAAATTTCAAGTTTTGTAAAGTATTTAAATTAATAAATAGTTATATTTAATATTGAATTCTTACTATATGCTGCCTTATCATAAATAATCTTTACAATCAAATGTTTTATTAAAAATATTTATATACTGTATATACAATAAAGAAATTCCTATTTTTGATTAATATAAATATGCATGCTAATTGGTTGTTTATTTTTAATTTGATTAGATAAATTAAGACAAGTGTTATTATGTAGTTGTGACATAACCTTACAGTAATTCATGTATTATGTGTTAAATAAGTTTTTAACAGAATTTTTATAGTAATTCACGATAAAATTATATACAGGCTAGCTCATTACTAGAATATTTTTAAAGTCACTCATGATAGAAATTGTGATAATTCAAATGCAAACTAGCTCAACCCATAGAAAATAAAAGACAATTCTAATCCAAACTGCCTCTAACCAATGGGAGCCAAACAAAATCCTGACAAACAAAAAAATCCTGAAAGATCAGAATCCCAAAAACTTGTCCAAATTAGGTTAGGCCACTCCAATTTAATTCTTTGTTACAGTTCAAAATTTTTTAGAGGGGGGGGACTTAAACAACAAATAATTAGGTCCGGTTTGGGTCCAGCCGGGATCGGAATAGGTCTGGTTCAGGTCTGGTCCAGGATCGGACCAAACTCAGCCTCTAAATTTTATACAGACTTGTCTGAGTCTGAATATACTTATATTTATTTTTTGGTGCTGACAAGTTTACTTAGTGCATGAAGTTAGAATTAATTAGTAAAATTTTATGAATCATAGGATTTTATAAAATTTTATTAATAAAATTTTATAAAATCTTATAATACACAAATTTTTATTAATTAATTCTAACTTTATGCACTAAGTAAACATATTCAGCACCTAAAAATGCATCAAATCGGCAGAGTTATTTTTATTTTACTTAAAATTTGGAGTATAGATGCATAATTTTGGATTTTTGATCAAAAAGTCAAATTTAAGCATCTTTTCTTCAAATTTCAAGTAAAATAAAAACAATTCTGCCGATTTAATGTATTTTTAGGCTCTGAACAAGTTTACCTAGTGAAATAAGTTAGAATTAATTAGTAAAATTTTATGAATCATAAGATTTTATAGAATTTTATTAATAAAATTCTATAAAATCTTATAATTCGCAAATTTTTATTAATTAATTCTAACAAAATGCACTAAGTAAACTTGTTCAGCACCTAAAAATGTATTAAAACGGCTGGTTTGTTTTTATTTTACTTGAAATTTGGAGAAAAGATGCATAATTTTGGATTTTTGATCAAAAAAGTCAAATTTAAGCATCTTTTCTCCAAATTTCAAGTAAAATAAAAACAACCCTGCCGATTTAATGTATTTTTAGGTGCTAAACAAGTTTACTTAGTGCATTATGTTAGAATTAATTAGTAAAATTTTATGAATCATAAGATTTTATAGAATTTTATTAATAAAATTCTATAAAATCTTATGATTCACAAAATTTTACTAATTAATTCTAACTTAATGCACTAAGTAAACTTGTTCAGCACCTAAAAATACATTAAATCGGCAGGGTTGTTTTTATTTTACTTGAAATTTGGAGAAAAGATGCTTAAATTTGACTTTTTTGATCAAAAATCCAAAATTATGCATCTTTTCTCCAAATTTCAAGTAAAATAAAAACAACCCTGCCGATTTAATGTATTTTTAGGTGCTGAACAAGTTTACTTAGTGCATTTTGTTAGAATTAATTAATAAAAATTTGTGAATTATAAGATTTTATAGAATTTTATTAATAAAATTCTATAAAATCTTATGATTCACAAAATTTTACTAATTAATTCTAACTTAATGCACTAAGTAAACTTGTTCAGCACCTAAAAATACATTAAATCGGCAGGGTTGTTTTTATTTTACTTGAAATTTGGAGAAAAGATGCTTAAATTTGACTTTTTTGATCAAAAATCCAAAATCATGCATCTATTATCCAAATTTCAAGTAAAATAAAACAAATCCTGCCGATTTGATGTATTTTTAGGTGCTGTACATGTTTACTTAGTGCATAAAGTTAGAATTAATTAATAAAAATTTGTGTATAATAAGATTTTATAAAATTTTATTAATAAAATTCTATAAAATCTTTACTACTCTAATTTTGCTGTATGGGTTCATTTTAGTAATATAAAAAGTGAAATTTGAATCTAAAAGTTATATATATATATATGTTGTTTAACTCCCCCCATAATTTGCGCAATCTAGAGGGGTTATGTTAAACATAGAATTAAATTGGAGTGGCCTTAGCATTAGCATAATTTTGGTCAATTTTTTCTGGATTTTGTTCTTTGGATTATGTTTTTGAGATTTTGAACCAAACCCCTAACCAATACTGTAGTAGCCAAAATAGTAACAGAATTTTCACAGTAACTCATGGTAGAAATCACAATGATTTTAATATGATAATTTTGATACAAACTAATTCAACTATAATTATGCACTGTATTCACCAAAATGACAAAGTAAGCTTTGCAACAGAATTCTTTATGAAAAAGAATAATAGCTTCAATAACTTATAAATTAATCTATAAAAATTAAGACACTTCTAATGCAAACAAACCAAACCATACTGTGGATGCCAAAATAGCAGGTAAGTGTTACAGAATTATTTAACATAACTATAGAAATCATGAAAATTCTAATGTAAACTGAACAACCTTAACCACATACTGTGGTTACCGGAATAGCAAATAATTTCCAAAAAGAATGGTTACTGTAACTAGTGATAAAAATCATAATAATATCAATACAAACAAACTAATTTTAACAGTTGCGTACTGCATTATCGCTCATTTCGATTTAGTTGGTTTGATTGCTACATGATTTTCATAAGTTCAGTGAGTTTTACAATACAAGAATTACCTATATTCGTTATATGTCAGAACTCAATTTATAATTTTTTTGCCGTTTTTATTATATTTGTAAATGAATTCTGAAAACTATAACCTTTAAGTGATTATATATATTGTAAATCGTAGGACTCATGGAACTTGCAAAAAAACACAAACTGGTCAAATTCAATTAAATCGAAAAGAGAATAATATTTAACAAAATGTCTTATGTATAATAAAATGATAAAATTCATGGCAATTTATTGCAAACTAGTCTACCATGCAATACTAAGTTTTTAACAGAATTGTTTATCATAGCTCATGATAAAAATCGAGATAATTCTGATAAAAAATAGCTCATCTTCAACTAAACACTACATTGGGATGAGCGGTCAACTATATAAATCAAAACTATATATAGTATTATATAAAAATTAATTATTGAAGATTTTTTTGAATTTCTTGATCAGAATAGTGAACAAAATAGTGATCGGAATTATTTATCACTTTTTATACATATTTTAATAGTAAAGAATGACTAAATATTTTTAGATATCTAGAGCAAATCACTTTACTTTTTTCAATTATTTTAAAACAAATCTATTCTTAAATATGTTTTTAACAAAGCTACGTTAAAAAAATTTTAAATTCTTGTATTGAATTTTTTATTTGCAATGAAAAACATCTCTTTTATAATAGTTCACAATATGAAACAAATATGTTAAAAAATTTTAAATTCTTGTATTGAATTTTTTATTTGCAATGAAAAACATCTCTTTTATGATAGTTTACAATATGAAATGGAACTTTTTGTAAAAAGTCAACTTGAAATTTAAATATTAATGCTAAAAAATTTTCAACGTAACATTGTTATAATGTTTCTCAATAAGAAAATTGGACCAGATCAGCACAGATTGCGTCGTATAGGCATGGTCTTTGTTGCACAGTCAAGATCCGGATTTGTACAGGTATGGTTCGAATTGGTACGTGATGGGTGCATTTATATACATACCAAAATTCAATGATCAACCAATCAAATTGCGTAAATTTGATCATCCCGAATCAGCCTGAAGAAACAAAACAAAGCGAAGAAAAACAAAAAACACGAAAATACACGAAATGGAGCCTAAACTCACCTTGGCACATTAATTAAATTAAAAGTGTCGGAAAGGCAATTTTGCACATATTATGCTCCTTTAACCCTACCCTAATATTAATTAGACTGGCCTAACCCTAATTTTAGTTAAAAAATGGTAAATCAAATTTTGGTGTGTACATAGATGCATGTGGTACTCATAGGACAACATTTATCTGATTGGCTGATGCAGATAAATTGCCCGGGTAACTTATTTATACAGTTTAAAGTACTTTTTGAGAACGTAACGTTTCACTAACAAAAAAATCACTGTGAAAGCCATTCCTAGTCTAAGCGAACGTTAATATTCACTGTTAAAATTAATCCAAAATAATCCAAAATTTTAAAGACTTCACTTATAAGACAACGATGCCTATTACTGGACCATGCACAATTACTACATGCAAAAGAGAGTCGTCAACTCGTTGGAAAAGAGTAACTGATTTTGTTATTAACAAAGGACAAGCTAACAATACTTTACCACCTTATCTTCAAATAGGTAATACGATTTGCTTAACCTGTTACAATATGATCGTGGTGAATAGTTCAACTCCATCTCAGCATACACAACCTGATTTACAAGATCAAGCTATTATAGATTTAACTGAAACTAGTGAGACTAACGAAGCTCAGAGCATTACTAATCTTACTTTTTCTGAGTCAATAAAAATATTAACAGATCTTTTGTATATTCGTAAAAATAAAGAAGAAAGACAATTCATATACTCTTTTGATGAATTTCGATCAACTATGGAGAGTGAAGATGCACGATTAAAAAGTTTTTTTACTGAATTGTATTTGTCATCCAACCCATCATCAAAAAATCAAGATTCAAGGGCACAGGCTAAAAAGCAGCTTCTTTTTGTTTGTTATTTTCTTTGTAGAATCCGTAACAAGTTTGTGAATGATGTAAAGACGGATATTGCAATGTTTTTGGATTCTTCTAGTTCTTCTAACGCTTGTATAGATACTTTTTCTGATTTAGGTATAGCTACAACATCCCGTACAGTCCAGCGACTTAAATCAACTATATCTGAGAAACATGAAGAAACTGTTAATTCTGCACTTGCCAAATGTGCAGAGAATGCTATGGTATTAAATATTGATGATTACCATAGTATTTATATGGAGCGAGCACTAGATACTACTACTATATCAACTGCTGCACACCTGGTAATGAATCCTATTATGACTCAACATGTGATTCCGAAGTTGAATATCCATAACCCTCTGCTTGTCGATGCTAAATTAATTAAAACAAATATCGAAAGCAGATTTATGAGGTTTTATAGTCTTTTGCATAATCGATGCTGGGGATTTCATATAGTTGATGACGATACAAGATTAGAAGAATTGACTGTACATAGCTATGATATTAGCTAAAAGAAAAACGAAGTTCTCGTTCAATAAAGGATACTATTCTTATTGACTTGCAAAAGAATGACCTTCATACTATGGATGCATATATCAAAGCTATTAATACAGTTGTGAATGTTCCATCGATGCAGCAGTATATTCAAGAGGGATATATAATTCCTGTTGTCGCATATTGGCCTGGGCAGATTCATCTTCGAACGGCAATTTCACGTTTTATATGTCATCAAAATTATCAAATATTACTGATCAAATATTGTCTTTTCTTCCTATTATAGATCCTCTTCATATTTCACTAAACAGCTATGAATTGGTGTTTCTTCAGTATCGACCATTTTTTTCAGCCATGTATGGATATATCTTTGGAGAACAAAAGCCCCTTGCGCAAACTCCCAAGCTATAGCGTATAAATCTACTTTTAGAAATATTTCGCAGCACTTGGCAGTTAATTGCAACAAATGTTGAAGCCAAATTCAGTCCTTTGTGCAAAGATGCTGAGTATCTTGCACTTAAAGATTTACTTGATAATTTGATTCCTTTAGTTCTTGATATATATGCTGTGTTTTTCTGATCTAGTGATTTTGATACTTACTTAGAATCTTGTTTCGTGCTTGGACAATTTTTTTTAAATTTAGTCGCAAGAATTATACGAAAGCACCGTTAATATTTCTTTCAGATATCTTCTACTGGGAGTTGAATAATTACCTGATTTTGGATATTATTAAAGCAGAACTTCCAAAGTTTTCAGATTCAACTGTAGAGATATTCCACAGTTTCCTACACAGAAGCACGCAGAGGTATACAAAGAACAAGAAATAATTAAATATGGATGCTGTATTAATCGCTTGCGTCTAGACGATAGTGGATTTAGGAAAAACTTTGCACACACATCAACATGGGCGGCTTATGAGTATTCTGCGCATGATATTTCAGCATTAACAACAAATGCGCTTGTTTTTTTTTACAGTGTTTTTCAAAAATTTACGATCGTTTATTTCATGGTAAATCACCACTAATACTTCCATTACAGGCTATAGTGAATCCGTCTTCAACCAAAAAGCAGAAAGTCAACAAGGTTACCATTTCATTATCCGCGATGCATATGCTAGAAGCACAATTATATCATCTTTCTTTAGGGTTTAATACTTCACATTCACCCAATCCGTTTCATTATTGTGATGCTATCAACCTAGATTTCTACCTCTTTAGAGAAATGCTAGAGATAGAGTGACTAATACAGGAAGACACTTTATGTAATTCATACTAACTACTGTGGTATGCAAGAGTCGGAAGGGATACTGTTATTTGGGCAGTATTTTGTAAAGAGGCTTAGGGGATTTGCAATTACAAAAGAGACCACAATTTATAGTATATGAGGATACTAAGAATTGTATCAATAATGTTAGCTGCGCGACATGCATGCCGCGCAGGACTAGTACGATCACGTGTAAAGTATTGACAGTTTTATAGTATGGTAATTCTGGTAATTATTTTTTTGTAGATTGTAGTTTTTTTTAATCAGTAATTTTTGTATCTTTTTTTTCGTGAGAGTTTATTCTGTGAAGTTGTGGTTATGTGGTTTCAATTTAATTCTATAGTTGGTTTGAAATTTAGTTAACAGTGTTGAATTCAGGATTTTTATTTGTTCCCATTGCATAATTTCTAATTTACTTATCTCTGTTTGCACTCTGCAAAGTTCTTCCACTTTCTCAGAATCGATTTTGGTAGGTGATGCAAATTTTGGTAATTATTTTTCAGTAATAAAGTATTGTTTTTGTATAATTTTAGTTTGGTTTAAAACGTATTGTGATATTATTTTACTGTGAATTATATATTCTTGAAAAATTATATTGTTACCGAAAAATAATTGTTGAAATTTGGATGATTATCTCAGATTTATCTTGTGTTTACTATTTTTATATTAGTCGTATGTTTGATTTTTGCATTCTTGTGTAATATTATTTAATTTTAGGATAATTACTAATTACGGTTAATCAAGTAATTTGTTTTCGGTTTAGATTTTTTTTTTGAATTGTGTCATTTTTCCTGATTTGGTAATTAATTGAATTATATTTCTTCATGTTTTGTTTTCTTTATTGGTACTAGTTTGTTATGTTATTGAAGCTTATCTTTTTAAGGAAATTTTATTGGATTTTACCTTGATTAGTTATTTGTTTGTAGGATTTTTTATTCTTTGTTGTGTGCGATTTTTTTATTTTTTTTTTTTAGTTTTATTATTAGTTATTTATTATTTATATGTATTTTTTTTAGTAAAGTAGATGTTCTATTTGGGATAGGTTTGTTATTTTTATAGTGTGAATATTTATGTGTAAGGTAATTTTAGCTAATGTTTTTTATTTTATTTATGTTTGGTTTTTTTTCATTTTGACATCATTTGGGTTTTAAATTTACGTAAGATTTGTTTTGTATTTATTGTTGTTTTTTAATTTACTTAATTTACGTTGTTTTTTTTTGTTTTGAGTATCAAAATTATTTTTATCGTTAAGAATTTAAAATGCCTTGTCATGCTGATACCATTGTTAAAGCGAATCAAATTCGACAGACTTGTAACGAGGATTCAAAACTGGTTACTATTCGGGCTGTTGGTGTTTATCCTGTTGAAAGTGAAGATTGTGAGTTGGATATGGCCTTGTTTATTCCACTTGACTCTGAGGAAAGAGATCCTAATACTCAATCAATTTTTGAAACAAACGAGTATTATTGTGTCAGTGGAAAAATCGTGCTTGGAAATTATAACGGAAATTTAAGATTAAAAGTTTGTAGATTATTGTATATATTATTTGTATTGAGCATATTTAAAAATTTTTTTTTAAATTTAGATGACAGTTGCTTCATCGACTCATCTTTCTATTAAAAGAGATATCGGTTCAAATAGGTGTCCATTAAAAGTTTCCTTGTTGGAGTTGTTCAAGGGGCTCCAAAAGAAATTAATAGTGATAATGCGATATTTAGTATACTTGTAAATGATTACGCTGGGCAAATTTATAATTTCACTATAAAATTTGTGTTTCCACATCATAGTTCTCGTTTCAAACATCTTATGACTTCTACTCGGTTGGTCGAATCAGTTATTTTCGTCGTGGGTCAAATGGAGATTATCGAAAAGGATTTATACGTATATGCTAGTAATATTTCTTACGTTGATATTAGTACTGTAAATAAGAAAAAAGTTGTTGGTTCTGAGAGTAATCCGCGTTATACAGGTCTGTTCGTTCGAAGTTATTAAACGCGCATCATAGTATTAATGATGATTCGTTTAAGTCTGCTGAGATTAAAAATTCAGATTTTAGTAAAGAGAAAAGGAAGTCTGTGAGTGATTTAAACTTCAAAGATGTTCATTCTAGTAAATGTGTAAGAGTAGTGGACAAAAATGATGATTGTTTCGAGTATTGTGATGAAGGTGTGAATGAAGTTAATAAAGAATGTATCGATGAAGGAGATGAATACAAAGGAAATACTATTTGTAATAGCAGTAATTCCAAGTGTCATTCTGCAGGGTCTGATAAAGGTAAAGAAAAGGTTATTCAACCTGTTGTTCATAATACTAGGAAATGGTCTGAGTCGTCTAAGATTGTTAAGGGTAATGAAAAAGTGTAGTTTGCAGGTTACATTTTTACTTTTGCTTTTCCAATTTTTGTAATTTTTTTTTTGGTTTTGATTTTTTGATTTCGTTTGTTGCGCTTGATGTTTATATTTTATATTTTTAGCGTTTTATGCATGTTATATTTGTATTTGTTTTTTTAGGTATTATTTTTTTTTATTTGTTTTTTAATTTGGTTTGTTTATTGGTTATGCTTTATTTTAATTGTTTTCTTAGGTATCGAATTTTTTTTTATTTCTGGTGGAGAATTCATTTTTACACCAGATTGCAGGTACAGAGAAAGTCAGTTGGTGGGTACGGAAGTAACTATTTTTGTTAGATATTACGTAGGTATCTGAGAACCTGGATATGTTCTTGAAGTGATATATGAGTAATTTCATGTATGTCTTGGAGACTAACAAACATCAGTGCAACAACCATACCTGGGCACTAGAGGAGTTGCTGGGTAGTAGCCTATATTTAAATTAGAGTTAGCTTTTGTATTATTTTGTACATAAAAAGTTTCTAATAAATAGCGCAAGATTGTAAAGTGAAAAAAAAAATTTTTTTTTATTTGTTCGTTATTTCATTTTGTTTATTTGTTATGTTCTATTTTGTACTATTTTTTTATGGCGTGCTAGTATGATTTTTTTATTTTTATTAAAAGTGTTCTAAAAAGCTCGATTTATATGTTGATAAGTATTATTGAGTGTAATAATTTTATAAGCATAAATGTAAATATTATTATTCGTCTAGGGTTAAAATTTGTAAAAGTGTGCAAGGATTGGGGGTTTTTTTTTGCGTATGTTATTATGTTGTGATGCGTGAATAGTTATTTGTTATATTAACAGTATAGTTACAAAAGATGTTACATGTTATTGTCATGGTAATTTGTTAATAAAAATTTTGATTAGTAAGATAAAAAAATTTAAAGGTAACTTTTGTTTTAAATGTTTTAAGAAAGATTTCTGACCTGGCGTGTTATGCTGTATATAGTATTGAATCAAGGCCATCTTTTTAATTGTTTAGTTTTTATAAAACATTTTTCAAGGCGTTCAAGTTCTTCTTTAAGATCAGTTTCGATATTTGTATCGAGTTTTGATCGTTTAAAAGGTCTAAGTATTATGATGTTTTGTAATTTTTGCACACGAAATAGCATTACATAAATTCCAGATCTTATATTACCATCATTTAGGTCTATAATCGCCTTTTCTAATATTGCACCTTGACATTTGAATTCTGTGAATGCAAATGCGGGAGTTACTGGTAATTGAGTTCTCTGGAATTCTCTTGTTATGGTCGAGCCATTTTCTATTTTGTGTACATATTTGCATTTTTATTTTACAGGGTATATTGGAACATTATTTGCTGGAAGACTATCGTATATTCCTGCGGTATTATTTAGGAGTTATATTACGATATATTTCAGGGGTTTGTCAATTATTATATATTTTGTTTTATTTGTATCTGTACTTTCAATGACCTGAGCAGTATTATCATATACAATTTTTTGGAGTATTCCTTGCGTGCCATTAGTCATCCATCGCATACACAAATATTAACAGTTAATGCCAATTTATACCAAATGATAGCGGTAATATTCCATACAATGCGTTTGATTTTGTATCTGATACACTGAGAAACTTTCGTTTTATACAATTACAAATAATATTATCTTTATAGATATCTTTAGCATATATGTAGTATATCGGTTGGTTGTGACTTTTTGCATAATTTATTGTAGATTCGAGGTTTATTTGGACTCGTAATTCATTTCTACGGACTAAAAACACAGCATCTTTCCACTCTGGAGAGTTTATTTCATGATCCATTATTATGCGATTGTAAAGAATGTCAATCTGAGTTGGTGTTAGTTTGCCATGTCGTAGGTTATCTAAAATAGAGGCATATACTGAATCGTTCATTTGTCTCATTTGCTTTTCTAGGATAATAGCATGTTTTACTGTCAGCCACAATTTTCTTCCGCTTGTGTTTATTACAGTTTGTGTATTAATTGTATTTGGGGTTATTTTTTGTGTAGATTTTGTTTTTATATTTGATGTTTTCTCAATTTTAGAAGGATGATATAACGGCAAATCAAGTACCGGTGGGAGTTGCATAAAATCACTGGAGAAAATTATATTTAAACCTGAGAATGGCATTGTATCGTTCTAGTTGGGTTTTGCTTCTTTAATACGGGCATGGAATTGCATTAAAAGTTTCTGACCAATCATAGAATTTTCGTCTATTATCAAGTATTCTATTTTAGTCTAGTGATCTTGTAGTATTTTCGTGGATTTTCCTTTATTAAAATTATTTGTTGATTCTTCATCACTGAATTTTAATCCGCATAATGAATGAAGAGTATTACCGCCTATATTGGCCGCAGCAAATCCAGTTGATGCGCAGACGGCAAGTGTTTCTCTTTGTCCAATTTTTTTAAAGAATTCACAAATTGCTTTAATAACTTTAGTTTTTCCTGAGCCTCCGGCACTGCCCAGATGAATTAATAGTTGAGCTGGTCTATCAGAATTATTTTGATGATTACATTGGCGATGTTCACATACTAGTAAGAAAATTTTTTTTGTTCTTCATTAAGGTCATGCGAAATTTCATACAATAGATTTTGTTCATCAATTATTTTTGCTGATTGAAATTGTGTAGGATTTGATTTATTCGAAGTATATGTATATTCATGTGTGCGATTATTTTCAAAATTTTCACTAGTTTGTTCTATTATTATCATCATTTTCATAAGCAGATCTAAATTGTTCATTACTGTTATAATGTAAAATATTAATATTGTTTTGCGTTTTTTTATTTGGTACATCAAATTTGTTTTTAAGATACAAATGTAACATCGCTTCGTCAATCAACTTCGAATTACGAAATCCAGAACGTATTATCGTACATGGTTCGAATAAAGTTTCGTCTCTACTATACGAATCTTCTTGATCGTTAAGTATTTCTATATCGTCAGCTGAAGTATCATATCACACTACTGATCTATCTATAAGTTGAAGTTTTGATATTTCTAAGTTTTTACTAGCCATTTGACGTAACTGTCTGTCTAGAATAGTTTCTTCCTTACATCTATGCAAAAGGTCAATATTATTTATTATTGATCGTAATCGTGCAGATAGATTTGGCCCTTGCATAAAAGCATCACACGCTTCACGCCATGAATTATACTTCTCTAATAGGTCATTTGATGATGTCCATGGTTTAAAAAGTAGTAGTATGCAGAGACCATATCGTTCAGTGCTATCAAGATCGTCACTTCGTGGGATGCCTTTTCCACATAACACCAGTATTTGTTCATTTTTGTGTGACCAATAAACCTGAATATGCATTGAATGTTGTGGGTGTTTAAACTTACAATCATGTGTTTCGTTGAATTTTTGTTCCCCACCCAAAAAACAAAACTGGTCAACTCTTGTTGCTCGTCCTTCCCAGGTCTCTTGTCTAGCCAACTTGTCTAGTTCTTTGCTATTAGTTTTTACTTTATGTATTGTTGCGGCGTAATCATAAAAACACATATTCTTAAGATATTCACCGCGACACATGTAATCAATTCGCATATTTATGGCAGTTATTTTTCTGTTTGAATTTACTATTTTAAACATCTCATCATCTACATTGTAATAATTTTCGGATTTTTGTTCCGTTTAGAAATTATCAGTTTCATAATCATCATCAAACTCGCTTGTATTTTCTAACCCAATTGGATTTTCTTTAATACAAGTTTGTTCGGTTAAATACATTTCGAAAGTGTTGATGTAAATTGGTGAATTTGTTTGTGTATAGTGGTCTTCTAAGCCCAAAAGATATGCCGCCACTTGGGGTCCAGTTAATTCTGCCCTTCCCGCTATTTTATTTAGACATAATGTGACAAGTCGTCGCGATCTTTCTATGAAATTCCTAGTTATTTTATTTAATGCTTCTACAAGAAATCTGTTTAAAGTTATTGCACACATTAAAAATGAACTATAAGAATTTGAATCAGATTTGGTGATATAATCCGTAATGTAGTGAATATATGCTAGAGCCAATTTGGTGGTTGCTATAAATTTGATATCGTTGTTTCCATGACAACTAGAAGTTACATACAGATTGTGATTGTTGATATAAGCATTAAGACGTTGGAAAGCTATAATACCAAGTTCAGGATAAGTTTTTCCAGGCGCTTCAACTAGCTCTCAAGGGAAATCGAAACGACAATTAGACATTCTGTCATGCATGACCAGGTACATTTGTGAAATAATGTACATTTAGAATAGCAAGAATATCAAGTCGAAATCTTTCTTCAAAATTCGGTAATTGTGGATTAGGGATAGGGAAAAATGACGGATACATTTTTCTTTTTGTATTCGTTTTCGGGGTTAAATTTTCTTCTTGCAACATTTCATCGGTCAAATAATGACCATCAGGAAAAAGGTAACTAATGTCCTCTTAAACTATCTCAGTTATGTATTTCATTAAACGTTCTTTAAAAATGTCATTACATCTCATACGTTCTCGAAGTTTGACCGGGTCAAGAGCTCCTTCTAGCCAAATTAACATATGACAGTAAGGTGTGCCTTAGTCTTGGTATTCAATAACTGCATAGTAATTTTTTATTTCGCCAAACACACCACCACCCAGTCTTTTATAACCTACTATAGATTTAATTATGTTTTTTATAACAACATCAAAGTACTTTGCTCCTGCGGTCGGGTCAAGGTGAGCTAATTTCGCTCTCTCTGTCGCTGTTGGAAAATTATCAGGTGTTAAAGAATTAACATCGGCTTCTTTTCCTGCTTATAGCATTACGATTGGGCTATGAAGATCAGCCAGATTGATGATGACAAACAACGAAGGCAAACCATCTTTAATAGTCAAAGCACGAAGCTCATTACGAAGATGATTACGAGACTGCCGTGAGCCTACAATTTTTCCTCCAATGATATTGATATTTTTTAGTAATTCAACAATGGCACAATTTGTTATTGATTGTTTATTGTATTCTTGTTCGAGTGCCAATTCTACATCACGTGGTGTTAATCGTGAAATTATTTCAGCAGATTTTTCGAAAGTTATCTGTTTTGTCATTAAATATGTTCCGGAAGCTATTTCTCTTCCTTGTAGAATATTAAATACCACAAATATAAAAGATTGATGATGCCTGAACCTAGGGTCACGAAGACGTAATAGATGATTTACGTATCGTTTGAATGGTATATGTTGACTGCGAAATTTATCCTCTTGTCTGCCAATTCCATAAGGAAACAAGACAGGAAATGCGGCTGGCAAGAGTGTCAGATCCGTATATTCATTTTTCGGATTACTTGAGTGTGGCATTAAAATTGTTTTTGCACAACTGTCTTTATCAGTATCTAATTCATCAATCATTTTTTCGAGAATTTCCAAGGTATGACTTTTTTCGGTGAAAGAAATATTACCCATGTACGCTATACCGAACTTCTTAATTCACTGTTACCATTTGTAAATTCATACTCGTTATGTTCAGATACTTCCAAATCATATTTTAATTCTTTTTTTTCTAGTTCATCAATATCATTATCGTCAAATGGATCCGTAACATATCCTGTATAATGTTCTATATCCTTCAGATCAATATTAACTACCACTGTGGTTGCCATCAAAGCCATTGGAATTCCATCTTCCGGGAGAGAATTTAACAACATTTCATCTATCTCAACTCTTTTGTACAGGATATTATAATCTATTAACTACTTTAAAGCTTCAGCTACTTTATTTTTCTTACGCGCAATACCTTTTTTAATTGTGTTTCCAATGCCCATCCCTGACCTACAAATACTACTTCCAAATTATCACACAAACGGTATATAGGTAGAGGTAAAATATTAGTGAGCGATATTGGGTTTTGAACGAACGTAATTACATGTCCTTTTATTTTATAATGTGTATGTTGTTGATTGGTAAGTTGAATAAGGTTCACACAAAGATATCCCGTGGAGATTAAAAGTTGATCCAGAATTGTTAATCCTTGAAGGCATGACGAAACTGCTCCTATCCACATGTTTGCCAAGGATAATACTGGGTTTTACCTGCATCTAACGATCGTTTACAGTCAAAGCATACACAAAGATCAAACAGATCTCCACTTTCTGACGCATTTCATTCAATAAACCTATTCTTATCTAATAAAATTTTATACCCACTTTCATCAATGCACCAAATTCTGTAATTAAAGTTCATATCAGGAAGCAACATTACAAGTTTTTCATCAACTTCAAGTAATGACAAATCGATTTCTTTTGCAGAAATTCTAGTCCAATGTTTCGACAAAAACATCTCAGAACAAATTGCACAAGGCAATTCCCTAAGCAAATTACATCTGGTATTTTCACGATACTCAAATAAGGCATTAATCGCGATATTCTTGTCAATTAGCTGCGGCCAGTCCATGTACTATTTTTTTTCAGTTCAAAATTATTATCCATTTCCAAAACTCGTAATGGAATATCTAATTCTCTAGCTTTCAAATCTTTTTCTACAAGTGTCTTTTATCTTTTTTTATGTTGTTCTTCCCTTTTAATAGCCATTCTCGTTTATTTTTCGGATTTTTAAAATCGACCCTAAATCAATTTTAATATAAGTTTAACAGTTGATGGATAGAATATTAACTCGTAAGTTTATATTTACATTTTATTTACTTTATAAATATTGCTCTTATTGTTCACTATACTGCATGGTTTTTATGATCACAAACACGGATTATGATAAATGATTATAAGACTATATCATTTTTAAGTGATAATAAAGGTTTATCGTTTATCGATACGGACTATAAACAAAAAGTGATTACTTTTCTATATTTTTTCTCATACTTATATATAAATCAATGATATGATTTATATTATATCAATTACATCATTTTATCGTCATTTATCTACTAATTATATTTTTCATTTACCAATTAATATTTGCTTTTACACATTCTCATTATCAAACTTTTTCTCATCAGCAAGCCCACAAATTCATGCGTAACAAGCGTAATGATGAGTATATTTAATTTATTTCTGATATATCACCAATTTGTTTTTTTTAATTTAAAGCATCGTATATTTTAAATAGGTTATCACAAACCAATAAGGATCATGATACACTTTATTTATCAACTCTCTTTTTTTTGTTCAAATTTTAAATGTATCCAAATGTCAACGAGTCAATGCAACAACTGTGAAATTGTAATATATCACAAAAAGAATTTCTTCATTTTTCGCAATACAATTATTGCAAATTACAAATCCATTCGCATTTAATAAACCAACACCATTCTTCACATAACGACAAACTTATGTCATTCACTATCTCATTTAGCACGCATATACGTACGTATGTACATAATTCGTATGCGCGTACGCATGTGCTGTGCATACACCAGATGTACGTAATTTTTTCACACCGTCAATTTCATCATACATAAGTGCAATGAAGCAATCAAATGCGACGAACAAAATTCATGCAATACCACTAAAATAGGGAAAAAGTCTGATTACCATAATACTTTCCAAAACAGGAAAAAATATAGGCCACCAAAAAGTTAAACGGAACCATCGCTCCACATTTCATGTGATCATACTGGTATTGTATTTCAGTGAAGATATATTACTTCACTTATCCTTTATTCAATAAACCAAAGATTCTTCACTCTGCTTTTTAGCAAAGGAAAAACCTTTAGTATTTATACATGTTTGTCCAATATAAATAAATACAATAATTAATAGAGAATTCTATATAATCGATAGATTTGATATATGCTAATGCTAAATATAATGAATATAATAAATATAGTAAAGATAATAAATATAACACATATATCCTAAATATAAGCTATATTAGATACAGTCAGACCTCCCTAAATGCAACCTCCCTAAATGCATATCTAAGTAAACCTTCCTAAATGCATGCCTTTTTTTTGGCCCAATTTAATATAACACTTATAGATTTTTATCTCTCTAAATGCATAACCTTTCTAAATGCATATTTTTGAAAATTTTTACTATGGTCCCGATGCTATGCATTTAGAGAGGTCTGACTGTATGTTAATTATATCTGTCAAAACTGTTATGTCCAAAATGTCTAATATGTTTAAAATGTCTGACATATCTGTGATTAACTGAAATGTCTAGGATTACTCGAAAAGTCTGATATTTCAGTATCATGGGTAGCGCAGTATTGATCGACCAATAAGATTTGGGCGCAGTAGAAAAGTTTGTAAAGACCAATCATTCAGTTTTGACTAAGTTGAGCTAGAACGGTCCAATTAGGATAATTTTGGTACCATTAGAAAGTTCTCATCGAGATGGTCACGATGTTGGTATCGTCATTAAAATTGGATTGCAGGGTCAAGAGTTATCATTGTTATACCTTTCATATGTTTATACAGGTCTAACAATGCGTCTAATTGTTCTATTTCTCCATTTGTTAATACAGATCCAGTTGTTCTATCTTGCGGCCATGGTTATCATAAGTCTTGCTATGTTAACAATGGATTTATATGTGTATATTGTTTCTCATTTTTGAAAGATGGTGTTGATAAACACGTCCAATCTCTATTAGAAAGCTTGCAATCTCTTGAAAGAAAAAAAAAGAAGAAAAAGAAGACATGAGTTGAAGGAGTTCCTTGCGATGATAATGATGAATTTGAGAAAGTAAAATATAAGGCATTTGAATTGGAAGAAGCATTGCGAAAATTTCAACAGCAATAATTATAGTTTTATAATTTATTGAAATTTTTATTTTTACTGTATATTTGTTTAATAAAATATATTTGAATACAATTTGATATTGTTATATCATGTTCGTTCCTATTATATATTAAATTTTTTTATTATTTTTTACAATGGATGTGTGTCTTTCATTTTGGTAACAGTGACCAATATGAAACACTCCATAAATATGTTTCAAAACTGGCAGACTTTTTATAATAAAAATGAATGCTTTTTGTGCATTCCTTTCGATTCCAATTCCATTTGATAGTAATATCCAAGTCTATGCATTTCATTGCATATTCTATCTTTTGGTAAGAATGTATGCCTTATATTCGTCTTTTTTAACTTTATTTCCATTTTGATGCTGTCTTCCAGATGAGCATTAATATAAATGCTATATATTTTAGTATTTGCGTACATAGCTTAAATATATTAGAAAACAAAAAGAAAAATTACCATTTTACATAAAAGTCAAACTCGTTATAGTGAAGGGATCGGTTTCATTAATAAAAATTTTTTAAAACTTCACTATATCGGGAGCTTATTAGTAAAATTCACTATATCGAGATTTTAATTAGTCCAGCTCATAAAAAAAAAATATTAATTAAAATTAACATTAAAAATTATATATTTTGATTGGTTACTTATTACCGGAAGATCACGAGTAGATCTACAAAATTAACTAATCAAATGAATGTCGTCCTATGAATGTGGTACAGGATTCTGTGGACCATGTGAGACTGTATGCCCGTGGCAACTGGACCGTAAACAACTTGAGTTTTGAAGCAGTTTACTAGTCCAGGATTTGGCACAGATAATGAACGTACCCTGTGATAACGATGTTGATTAACTATTAAAATATAAATTTACATAAGTAATCAATATAAGATGAACAAGTTAACTGCATATGAAGCAAAATTTTGGAAGGAATTTATTTAGTTAAGATACACAGGGAAGCCTCATCAGTGAAATCATGAGATATCGCTCTTTTTTAAAAAAATCCTTTACTGATCCTTACGAAATAGACAACATGTATCACAAGTCAACACATATAACATACACATACGCGTCTCTAAACGTGCCATTTCATATGATGTGATATTACGTGCCACCCTTTGCTATAATTTCTGTGCCATTTTTACTGTGGCATTCCGTAAAAATTTTGTAAGTGACAAAAGATTTGTGCCATTTCGAGCATTCCTGACACCAACTCATACTACAATAGTACCATTTTTTCTTATAGGATTTAAGAAAAAATTTATGCTAAAATAGTAAAACAATCTGCTCTAGACATCCAAAAACATCAAAGTCATTCTTTACTATTAAAATAAATATTAAAAATAAAAAATAATCCCGATCACTATTTTGATCACTCTTGATCATCAATAATTAATTTTTATATGATAGTTTTGATTTACGTAGTTGACTGCTCATCCTAAAACTACATATCACTTGAA
This sequence comes from Gigaspora rosea, assembly GCA_003550325.1. Taxonomy (NCBI): domain Eukaryota; kingdom Fungi; phylum Glomeromycota; class Glomeromycetes; order Diversisporales; family Gigasporaceae; genus Gigaspora; species Gigaspora rosea. The sequence goes on from QKWP01000026.1 coordinate 311,213, forward strand.
TAGCAAACAAGTTTTGTAGGAGAATTTAAACAATAACTTATGGTAGAAATCGTGGTAATTTAAATGCACAAACTCTATCATATTGATTAATAAAAAAAAGCAGGGGCACCAATGGTGACCCGTTGTTATACTTGAAAAATTAAAATTTTTCTTTTCGATAGCCCTATCGGTATCCCATGATTAAATTACATCAATCACTCTGAACTCTTAAACCGCAAACCCCAATCGATGATTTGATCGATGCCCAATTGACATATGAATATTCTTTACTATTTCTTTATTTGTTATTATATACATATCTCTGTTATTTCCCATTTTGTTATACGTATACTTTTATAGATACGATAATCGATCGGAAAATGGATCGACTATTATCACCTGGCCCCGTTTACACTAACGCACTTGAATAAGAAGTCTTCAGTATGTGTTTCATGGCGTCACTTCAATATTTGGCCTATCTTTGATGCCTCAAGGCATTCAAAAATTTTCAGGAATCTGCTGATACATTTCAGAATTTCATCTTCACAGACAGAACTTTTAAATAAGGCAAAGCCGTGGTTGAAATTAATGTGATTAATAAAAGAATTGGTGTTGAAAAGAATCGAATGATTCTAAAAATCAGTTGACCGCAGATAAAAGTTTTCTTGAATAGAGTACTGTAATTAATTTATGTATCTGAAAACATGTATTTAAAGGCTCAAATTTTGCCTTCAATAAAGACTTCAGACTTTGATCTGATCCTTTGTTAATTGATGATCCGCTATTCATTAGGTGCATGATCATAGTGTAATGTGATGCAGATCATTATGTAAATACTATATATGTAAATGAAACGTTCGCCCAAGGAAAAATATTTTTTTACTAAGTTAATTGATCTTGTCGACTAATTGAAAGTTGTAGAACTCATTGTTGTGGTTCTAATAGTAGTTAAATCATCTAAATCGGCCCAGTGGAAGCCAAGAAATCTTTAAAAAACGTGTCAACAACTATATAAAATCTCTATGAAACAATAGATTGTTTACATAAAAATTTTATATAGTCGTTGACACGTTTTTTAAAGATTTCTTGGCTTCCACTGGGCTGATTTAGATAATTTAACTACCATTAGAACCGCAGCAACGAGCTCTACAACTTTCAATTAGTCGACAAGATCGATTAACTTAGTAAAAAATATTTTTCCTTGGCTGAACTTAGCATTTACATATATAGTAATTTACATAATGATCTGTATCACATTACACTATGATCATGCACCTGATGACTGGCGGATCATCAATTAAATAATAAACCTTGACACCATAAAAGTTAGTAGGCATTTCAAAGCCGAAGGCAACTTATATACACTTCTATTATCGAATTCTCAACACTGCTTGTTAGCATTATGCTGCTATTTTATTAGTTATTTTATTTATTGTTTGATTATTTTGACACTGCTGCTGATATACATATCGATACACCAATACCTAATTGTTTTATTGATAATACATTTAAGACTATAGATAGATTTATTTAACTGCTGTATTGTTTGATTGTTTCTGCTAATTAACGATTGATATCATTAGATACACTTTGTTTAATTATATACCAATTTATCCCTTTTTAACCTCTTACACTTGATTCAACTCCTTTTACGCCAAAGTACCCTAACTCCTTCATAATTCTCTCTCTGAATTTCTTTGCTATCAACTCGTAAATATCGTTCACTATCCCGATAGCTCTACCGGCGGGTCTAATATCTTCCAACCGGATAGTAACACCATCTAATCTTGTAATATAATAAGTAATAGAATAAAATAATCATAAAACAAAGTTACAAGACTAAATTGCTTGGAAATCACGGAACCGAGGGTCATTCCTGCCACTACTAATCCACCTGACTTCCTATTAGAGATAATTGTTAATCCCAGATAATCATTGTGCCCTGAAGATCACCAGATTACTATATCCAATCAGAATCAAGATTTTACTTACGAATCGAGTGGAGACATTGATATAGATAATGTAACTTTTGCATAATTCACAATCCGAATTGGACCATACTACATCCTGGTACCATATTTAACAAACTTAAAATTGTCGCACTAGAAGGTTAATTAAATATTAAAAGAATGAATATTAATAAATAAGCATTATTTTATGGTGACCCTGTGATCGACCAATCAAAATCGATCACGTGGAGCCATAGCATTAGTACCCATGTGATCCTATAAAAATCGATCACAGAAAATCAACTTGGTTCAGATCCCGTGAAACCAATATGCATACTTTATTAAAATAATTAATTTATTAAACACAAACAATTACAAATTATAACATTATAGAAAAAAAACTAAAAACTTCGCACAATACAAATTTGTGTTAAAAAAAAAAAAACTAAAAATCTTCACTTCGCACGATACCAATTCGAAAAAAAAAAAAAAAAGCAAAAAAAAACTTATCTGCAAGTTTCCGGTTCAAAATCTACAAGAAAGTTCACCAAAAAGACATGAGGAAAGCCCACAAGAAAGTTCTCCAAAAACTGAGGAAAGTCCACAAGAAAATTCTTTAAAAACCCCACAAAAAAGTTCAACAAATCATCTCCACAAATGATGGTACCGAAGAAACGAAACTTAAAGCAAACCTACGAAAAAAGTTAGTATTGGTTCAAAGAAAAAAAAAGCAAAAAAAAAACTTACTGCAAGTTCCCAGTTCAAAATTCACAAGAAAATTCACCAAAAAGACACGAGAAAAGTCCACAAGAATGTTCTCCAAAAATGCCGAGAAAAGTCCACAAGAAAATTCTTCAAAAACCCACAAAAAAGTTCAACAATTCGTCTTCACTGAAGGAACGATAGCTTAAAGCGAACCTATGAAAAAAGTTAGTATTAGCTTAAAGAAAAAAAAAAGGCAAAAAAAATCTTATCTGCAAGTTCCCAGTTCAAAATCCACAAGAAAGTTTACCAAAAAAGACACAAGGAAAGCCCACAAGAAAGTTCTCCAAAAACACCGAGAAAAGTACACAAGAAAATTCTTTAAAAACCCACAAAAAAGTTCAACAAATCATATCCATAAATGATGGTACCAAAGGAATGAAAGCTTAAAGTGAACCTACGAAAAAAGTTAATATTAGTTCAAAGAAAAAAAAAAGCAAAAAAAAACTTATCTGCAGGTTCCCAGTTCAAAATCCACAAGAAAGTTCACCAAAAAGACATGAGGAAAGTCTACAAACAAAAACGCCAAGGAAAGTCCACAAGAAAATTCTTCAAAAACCTCACAAAAAAGTTTGTCTCTACAAATGACAGTACCGAAGGAACAAAAGCTTTAAAGCGAATCTACGAAAAAACCAAAAAGTCATAAGGAAAGATCTCCAAAAACAGCAAGGAAAGTCCACAAGAAAATTTTTCAAAAATCTCACAAAAAAGTTCAACAAATCATCTCTATAAACGATGGTACCAAAGGAATGAAAGCTTAAAGTGAACCTACGAAAAAAGTTAGTATTAGTTCAAAAAAGAAAAAAAGAAAGCAAAAAAAAAAAAAAACTTATCTGCAAGTTCGCAGTTCAAAATCCACAAGAAAGTTCACCAAAAAGATATGAAGAAAGTCCACAAGAAAGATCTCCAAAAACGCTGAGAAAAGTCCACAAGAAAATTCTTCAAAAACCCCACAAAAAAAGTTCGTCTCTACAAAAATGCTACTGAAGAAACAAAAGCTTTAAAGCAAACCTACGAAAAAACCAAAAAGACACGAGGAAAGATCTCCAAAATGCCGAGGAAAGTCCATAAGAAAAATTTCACAAAAAAGTTCAACAAATCGTCTCCATAAACAATAGTACCGAAGGAATGAAAGCTTAAAGTGAACCTACGAAAAAAGTTCAAAGAAGAAAAAAAGAAAGCAAAAATAAAAACTTATCTGCAAGTTCCCGAAGCAACAAACAAACAAACAAAGCAAAAAAAATCTAAACCTAGATCGGATTAGAGTACAAACTGACTGATTCCGTGACTGTTTTGCTGATCTTAAATCTGATTGGTTGATCTTATAGGGGTCACATAGCGACAGATCGCTATTTTATTTTTGCCTTAATAAATTAGAAAAAATTCTTAGGAAAACTTACAATCGAATTTTTTGGGTTTCTTGATGATAAGGAAGATTAAAAAGTGATAACTAATGTCAGTTATTTACCAGGCTTTAAAATATTTCAAGCTCATTCAACATTTTATGATATAGTTCTTTGTATTTTAAAAACGAATTATTGAATACTAGCAAAGATAAAAATAACATCAAGACAATTGAATTAAACCATATTATAATTCAACAATTTGATTTCATTATCAAGTAAGTTATATTTTTATGAAGCAAACCTGTAGTGTTAAATGCTAGTTGATATATTTCAAAATATTGTAACCAGTGTTTAAAATTCAAATCTAAAGTTATGTTCTCAAAAGTGCATAATTAAATTTTTATTGTTCTCAAAAACTTTTTAGTGTTTATTATATATTAAATATATTGAACATTAATTTTTAAAGAATGTTCATATTCTATACTTACAATTCACATACTAAGTTTATGCTTATCTATTAATAATCTTTTAAAGTTTGAATATGATTCTTCATATTTTTTTAAAAAAAAAAAAATATATTATATGATTCAATTTTTAATAATTTTGTTAAAACTTTAAGTGCTTTGTTTTTTATTTGCTTATAATAAAACAAGAATTTCTATGGTATTTTACTGATGCTATTATTGGTTAATATAATAAATTAGAATCCAATTTATTTGTTATTTATCTATTTAAACTTTATACTAACAAATAATTTGTATTTTTTTACTTGCTTAGTATTAGCATATCCTTTGATACAAATCATCTATATATAAGTCTACACAATAATGATACTCTCTATATAAAAAAGACACTGCACAATTAATGAATATTTTATTTTAAAAATCTTCAAAGTCTATTTTCTTAAATATTTATTTGTTATCCATATTGAACTTCTTTAAATATATGTGCTATACATAGTATGTATGTACGTATGTACGCATATATGTATATATATATATATTTATGCAAAATTTGTCATAATCAAATTACATTATCAAATTAATGAACATTTTATATAATTTATTGTTCTCATTAATAAATCTAAAACATAAAAATTTTATAAATGTTCTTTTTGAGAACATTTTAAAATGTTCTCAAATAAGAGAACCTTTTTTAAATACCAATGTTCTTAAAAAAACTCAAATGTTCATTGAGAACCATGAGAACATTGAATTTTAAACACTGATTGTAACTAATTCGTATATTATGTTCTAAGTACTATAAAAGTGATTAGCATCACTCGAAATTCTTTTGAATATTAACTCTAACTAGAGATGGGCACCATGCGCATGACTGCATGCATGCATGCAATTAATTCTGGCCAGCATTAAAAAATTAAATCATAACTTTGGTCAAAACATGCATGCATGCATGCAATTAATTCTGGCCAGTATTAAAAAATTAAATCATAACTTTGGTCAAAACATGCATGCATGCAAAAAATGCATGCGCATGTGCATGCTAAAATGAAAATTTTGTATTTTGCCTATCTCTAACTCTAACATGAGCCCTAAAGTTTTTTAACTCATAATCCTGATTCAAATTTAATACTGTGGTATTGAACAACTTTGGTGTGCTATAGTGCTATTTTTATCAGTTATATTTTGTGCTTAACTATAATATTTGATTATTTTTTAAATTTTTTTCACTATTATAATTTTCTAAGATATACAGTCATACTCCTATATAATCACACCATCAGGACTGATAAAAAGCGTTCTTATAAAGAAATATTCTTATATAGAGAGTAATTATTATATGTTTAATAGTAGTTGGTTCAAGAAATAAAGGTGCTTATAAAGAAATGTGCTTATATAGGAGGTGCTTAAATAGGAGTGCGACTATATTTATGATAGAATAATTTCGCTAAATAATCTTGAGCCTTCTTTTATTCTCAATCTCATTATTATTTTTTTTTGAATTTCTCATGAACGAATTGGCGTCATATATTGAAACACATTTAATTAAAAATAATAAGTATTGGCTTTTGACAAAATTTTCTCATGTTAATAAATTAGCTTTTAAAAATAATAATATTCAAAAATTACAAAATCGGAGCAATAATATTGATTGCATCAAAACATCCGGATAAGATCTTTGACTCTAATGATTTTACTTTGCTTCAAGAAAATGCTCTGGTCTCTTAAAGTGTGATAATTTGCAGATGGATGAAGACAGTATGAGATATAAAATTCGATAATAACAAATCGTTAAAACTAGTCGTTTATTAAATTATTCTATAATCATTCATTTGCAAAGCACATGTATTTGTATAAAGGTAATGAACTTAAGAACTTGATAATTATTATTTTAGCAAGTTATATTACTTCACAACAGATCAAATTGTAATATCGGCTATTATATGTGTTAATTCACTAAAAATGCATGTCTGGAATACGTGCCATGTTTGTGGCGCAACTATGGCAGATTTTATGATAAGGTGTAACATAACACAATCAGGAAAAGTTCTTTTTGCCAAAAAATTATTTATTCATCAAAATCTGTATAAATACCTTTAATGCTCTAACAAAAACTTTTGTTGGACAATTTTACAAAATAAAAGCCCTCCCTAATCCCCATCAGCAAGTATATTTTGATATAAAACTATGTAGAAATTTTATATAAATTATATTTAAAAATTGGATATAAATTTATAAACCAAATGTAGACTTAAATGGTTGTAATTTAAACATAAATATAATTACAGTATAAATAATATTTATTTAACTGTTAGGTATCTAAACTTTAAAATACTGTATAAAAATGATTTAAGTAGCCAAATAAATAAATATTAGAATGAAAATAAAGGTTATAATTAGAGAGAGTAATTGTAAAAAATAGAGTTGGGTTAAGGTAAAATTACGAGAGGAGCATTTTTAATTAATAACACAACAGGGTTATCCTAGTAAAATTTTGAGATATTGACTATCTCTTTTCTTATAATTACATTAAAATTTATTTAACTTTATAATATATAAAGGTTATATAAAGTTTATTAATATATAAAATTTATATATAAAATTTTTATCTAAAGTTATATAAATAAAAATATATACTATAAATTTATTAATATCTAAAATTTATATAAAAATTTATTTAGAGGGTGTGGCGACTTAGGGAAGTTGGTAAGTTGTCACCCCCAAGTGGAAGGTCTAGGGTTCAAATCCCACTGGCGATGCTTTGGAAAATAGACCTGTGTTATGGTAACCATTTCCTGTCGATCGGTTGGGTATATTACCTTTAGTCTTGGTTACCATCTCGAATGGGAGCTTTCAGGCGAAATTGTGTCCGGTGATACAGACAAATCCAAGGAACTGGGGAAATGGAAACCTATTTGAAAAGTCCCGAGTAAGAAGGTAGCAACGATCTTCGACGGTGCTACCAGAACCGGAATATCAGAAACCGGAGCTGGAGAACTGGATGATATGACCTTCGGAGGAGAGGGTCCACCAACCTGGCCGCTAGAGTCGTACCAGAGGAAAAGGACCTATGTTCTGGAATTAGGTACCAGGGGAAGAAAAACCATAGTAGCACCTAATGCTAGGTAGATCAACCCTTCCGGGCCAACTGGTTTGGAAGTTTGGGGCACCCGGTGATGGATCGGTAGGAAAGTAATGGTGGGTACCGAGGTCGGTGTGAACCTTACAAGGGCAGAAGTAGGTAATGGTAGCGGTTAGGTATCCCCTGACTGCAAGTTGCTTGCCTCGGTGAGTGCGTAAGTTACCGAAGTGTAGGTAATACCTGTGTGGGACAGGGACTGCTCTACCAAGTTTACCCGCGAGGATAAATTAGTCCTAAGGGGATGTAGGTAGCATCCAGGACTGTCTTC
>QKWP01000026.1:319249-333015 GCA_003550325.1 Gigaspora rosea
GTTGGGTTGTAGGTATGGCAACTAGTGTAGAACCTTTGGGCGGACTACTTAAATTAGACAACCAAAAGTTGTACGTGTGGCTAGTTGTACTCTCATTCAATGTAACTCAATTGTGGGTGCGCCCAAAGAGGCGCCCTTGATCCACAGGCTTGATTAAATAAACTCTCACCCAAAGCGGGAACTTTAAAATAAAATTCATAAATATATAATGTTTACATAATTTTTTTTTTTATAAAATTACTTTTATATAAGTTTAAATAAATGTTTATAAAAATTAACTTATATAATTTTTAAACAATATTCTATATAGCAATTATGTAAAGTTGTAGATCTATAAAAAAATGTACTTGCTGATGCCTAACCCTTTTACTCTAATGATAGCGAACTTTAAATATTTTTGCACTCTAAAAATTTGTAAAATTTTATTCGTCGAATTTGGAATCTTTCATCTATGATTATTTCTTTCTTTTTCTTTTTTTTTCTTTTTTTTTTTTTTTACATATATCATTTGCATAAGTTAACTGTAAAGACTACTTTTAATATTAAAACCTGCATACATACATAATTTTAAAATCTATGTTTCATATAACATGTATATATAATAATTCTAAAAAATAATAAATGCAAGAACAAAATTTTATAATGAAGTAAACAAAGTTTTTTTAGCAAAGCATCTTTGAAGATGCGTATAAGTCTTATTTTCATTTGATTCTTTAACCAAATCTTTCAACAATTCTGTATATTCATCATATGTTATACCCATATATTGTGGAACAAATACCATACTGTGAAACACTCTACGAACATTATTAACTGACTATGAATGGAAAGAAATTTTATCAAAATAAATAATGATAATAAATAATAAGAAAATTAAAATCACTAATAACTTACGTATTTACCAAAATATCCGTACCAATCTCCTATAGGGTATTCTATTTTAACGCATTGTATGTCTGTAAGCTCATCATTTGATTCAAAAAATTTTGGTATCATAGTACTTATGTGAACATTGACACCTCTTTCTTTCATGCTAGCTTTAACAGCTAAATAAAAAAAATTATTTGTTTAATTATTTATATATCCTTTACATCAACCAAATTTTAAAAGATACAACATGCCATAAAGTACTATACTCACCGGTATCATAAATCCATTTTGTGGTCTTTCCCATATTTTGAAATCGAAAAGTTGGTTCTGAAGACTCAATCCAACCATCAAACTTCAAAACTCTAATAATATCTTTGATCAAATTAGACCATTGAGACTCGGTAAAACCAGCAAACATCATATCCAGATAAACAAAATCAAAAGTTTCTTTAGGAAATGGAATTCCGTAAGTTACATTACATGTAAGAAAACAGACATTTGGAGGACATTTATCAATGGGAGGAAAGAAAGAGGAATCCACATCAATTCCTATAAATATTGAAGATGGATATTCTAATGCCATATCAAATATCCAACCACCTTGACCACAACTTTTAAAAAAAAAATCAAAAAATTAGTTTTCATATATAAAGTTAAAAATATATAATTGATTATATATATATATATGACATATATATATGTAATTAGTATTTACCCAATATCAATTATTTTAGCACCACCTTTTTCCAACAATGCTGCAATTGGAGCGCGAAAATTACCTCTCCACAGATGCTTCCTTAATACAAGTGATAAATTTGCTCTTTCAGCTTCTAATTTATCAGATGGTAATAAATAATTTAAATCTTCAACATCAAAGAAATCTCTTCCGTTGATTGTCTTAAATTTGTCTAAAATAGGAGAAATGACTTGATTCATATTCTCTGCTGTATTATCAGTTACATCTATATTAATGGGTGTTAAAGAAGTTTTTCTATTTTCTTTTGAGTTGCCAGACGTAAAAGAGGAGTCTTTAATTTTATCAGAATTCATTAAATCTATGACAATCAATAAATTCATGAAAGTAGGAATTTTATGCTATATATTTAACGATTTAATTAGTTACACATAACTACGCATTTATGTATGATTAGATTGAATTTTAAAAAAAAAAAAAAACAAATCAAAAAAATAAGATAGACCAGTATTTTTGTACACACAACAAATATTTACATGACCAAATGCAAACTTTTTTTTTATTTTTATTTATAAAGTAATAAAATAAATTCACATGCAAGATAAGATACTTTTTTTTTATTTTTATTTCTAAAGTAATAAAATAAATTCACATGCAAGATAAGATACTTTTTTTTTATTTTTATTTATAAAGTAATAAAATAAATTCACATTCAAGATAAGATACTTTTTTTTTTATTTTTATTTCTAAAGTAATAAAATAAATTCACATGCAAGATAAGATACTCTGCATATTTTTAAAGTGACATGAAAACCGGGTGTTTAAATGGAAAAAATTCTTGGCAAATTGGGCGAAGCAAACATTTTAACACGCCAAATAAATGTGACAAGACTTTCGCCATTATTTTCTTGTCAAGATTACAAGCGCGCGCCAACCGCACTAGGTGCAGTATAGTGATATACTGGTGCAGTATAGTACTACTATGTACATTATAGTAATATGTAACCATATAATTAGAAATTAAATACTATATTTGTTACATGAATAAATCACAACCTGAAAATGGAATTAAAAACTTTATAAGTTATGTAAGTACTTACGTAATATAGACCACTAGAACCGGAGTATATCGTAAGGTAATACAGTACGAAAACTCTAGAATGGAAATTGATGAAATCATGATAGCACGTAATGTTTATTAAAAAAATATTTCTTGCTATTTTTCCTATAAACTTACCTAATTAGAACATGAAAAAATGACATTAGTAAGGATACTTATCAATTATGAAATTGAATTTTACAAATCTACTAACCGTGCATATCGACCGTGCATACCATCAAAAATAAAATTTTCGTACGTACGTCTGTCCAAATCTGTACTATCGTACAATACTATTTTACTAATATTACTTAGCGTATATACGTAACACTTCTGTATTAAGGCATTGTACAACCATTAAAATTTGAGCCATGGTTTATAACAAATATTTATGAAATGTGCCAGTTCATTTAGCTACCATTACATGGGTTAGGGTTAGAATATCATTAGTCACAAAGTTTATATTTTTAGCAAATTGTCATTTGACGTGCTGCTGGTTAAATGAAGTAGCCGTGTCTGAAATTAGATTTTTAAATCTGTAACACTCATAAAATATATGCACTACAACCTATACCCTACTCTTTTCAATCATTGATCAACGGGAATAATTTGATTGCTATTTTCATTAATCAGAGATTTAAAAGCATTGGACACTTATTTTCCGAGTTTTATGAAACTGAAACCAATTAAAGAAAAAAATGATTTATAGGTTATAATTATTTATTGTGTACATAAATATTTATCAATATCAATATCTATAGGTAAATTTTACTTAAATATTTCAAATTTTAGATGCGAAAATTTAAAATTTTGTTGCCATGCAGACTCTGCAACTCAATTTCAGGGCAGAATCAATTATGTAATAAGCTAAAATCTGACATAATAAAGCTTATGGCATAGTGCAGCGAGAAATTATCTGGAATAAGAAGCTCCATACTTATCAACAATTAAAAATATTCTTTGATTGTTAAATAGAACGTATAATCTTCTAGAATTTAGAACGTGTTTTCGGTGTGATTCTAAATTGCATAGAACACAAAGTTTAGTGTTACGGTTACAGCATTAATGTAAATAAATCATCACATGCAAATCTTTAACAAAGAAATATATTTATTAACTATTAATGATGACAAATTACTTTAATTAATAATTTGATGCCAGAAACTAATCGATTTACGTACTGTACGTACTGTAAGGTACTGTATGTATCGATTGTATGTACAAATCCCTGACTTTTTTTTTAATCTGGAGGTACAATTTCGGAGAATTCCGATCAAAACATTTACAATTTAGAGTACATATAATGTGTGTAAAGTCCTCAAAAAGCAAAATTTAAGACTGCATGCATGAAATATCAATTTGAGAGGATAATTGTCATTGGTTAGAATTTCCAGTTGTTACGTATGTGTAAGTATTACAATGATAAAAATTTACGATGATGATCATATTTAAGGATACGTAACTTAATTCAGAATACAACTGATATTCCTTTATTATACTGTTATGTATGTAATTGCAAATACTGATATATGTATAACTTATGTACCTATATACGATGGTTTCCGTTCAATTTGCAAAATCACACCTTATGCAGATATTGTATGTCCAAAGCTAAGGATTCGGATAATTTCTTGTTATCTAGCATTATCTAACGGATCATACCAGATAACTAGTTTATCTTATCTGGCAGACATGACGTATACACTTACGAAAGAATTTTTATATTACCTCAGCAGATTTTTTAAAATTAATATTAAAATTTTCGGAAATTTTTTACGCCAATGTTCACGTAGTACCTGCCGGATAATTATTTTTGCAGATCATACGTACGTATACTAATCCTAAACTATTAAGTTTGAATTGGTCAGTGCTCAAATCACAAATTCTGGCCAATTAAATATCTCTAAAATTTTATTAATAACCTTTATTTAAGCAAATACAAAATCTGGGTCAGGTTATACAAAATTTTCAAATTATAAACCAGAAATTCAGACTAGAATAAAATTATTAATAATGCATATTTAGAGAAGCACATATTAATATATAAATTTTGAAAAGCACAGAATAATTAATATATTAATTTCGAAACCACATGCATACTGTATAAATTTTAACTATGGCAAATATAACTAAAAGATAATGAATCTAATTTTCTTTATTTGCTTTAATGTTACGTTAATGTTATGTGATTTATCTTTTTTTACAAGCTTGAACTTTCTGAGGGTCTGAATTTTCAAGTTTGTTCATTTATTATCTTCCTGAAATGCTCATTTTTGCCTTTTGACAATCGTTTGTTCTAGGTTGTGGAGAGGCTGCCTGTGTCACGTCCGTTAGTGTGTGCAACAGCCAGGGACGATGATTTTCAACCTCAAATTCTGTGGTGATAAAATTTAATTTCTGCGATTATCTGCAAAATAAAATTTTAGCAAATTTCTGCAATAATAACCCTATTTTTTTGGTTTAATACTAACGTTCTGAAGCTTTCCGACGATCACGCACGTATTTTGTGTTAATTGATTGCCTATCCTTCCGAAACTCTCCGCCAAAACTCGCAATTTTGATTGGATCCTGGTCAAATTTTAGGTTCAATTCTGCAATTATCATATTTCTGCAAAAATGGGTGAATTCTGCAAATTCTGCGGTATTCCGTCCTATTAAAATCATAGGCAGGATTACTAATGATCATCACTAATTTCGGATTTTCTCATGGTAATTTTGGTTTACCTCAGAATCCCGATACTTAAATCTCGATGTTCAAAATCCCGAAAATAAAAACCTAATAGAATCAAAAATTGCTTTCAGGAGAAAAATATAATCATTAATAAAGTCATGCAATGTTTATATTTGGTTCCCATAACATAAAATTTTTTTATATGTAAAAAACAGAAAATTTTTTATAGAATCTATTTTTTTTAAAAGAAGTTTTGAAGAGATTGACCCAGCTGGGTAATGGGAACCAATTTATTAAGTAATATAATTGATATTATAAATAGAACCCCATATTAATATGATTATCGCTATAAGTTTTAGCAAAATAAATTACATTTATTGAAATAAATACAGTCAGACCTCCCTATAGTCAACAAGTTGGTCGCGCCCTATTGTGGTGCTTGTATAGAGGTGTGACTATAAATAAAATACCTTGCAATAGTCACATGCCCATGGGCCAATAAGTGTTTAATATAATATGTAGTTGTAACATATTGAAATACTTTAAAAAATTTAAAATGTTTAACAGTGAATAACTTTGATCCAGTAGCCTGATTTGGATAAAATGACTACCAGGTACTTGTCTCAATGAGACAATTCTATTGATTCTACAATCATTCAAATCTAATCACAAAACCCAAGATTGCTAAGGATTTTTCACTCAGATGTTTAAATATAATCAATTCTTAAATACATAAAGTAACACAAATTCTTAGTGATCTCAGGAACTTGTAATTAGATTTAATGATTTTGGGCTCATAAGAATCATCTTATTGAGATGAACATTTTGGCAGTTGTTTTATCCAAATCAGGTCATTGGATCAAAAGTTATTTGCTACCAACCCTTTAAGAAGCTTTAATATATAATTTTAAATACTGTATACATAAATATGAATATTGGCCAATTAGATTTTATAATCTATATTTAGTTAAAATTGGTAATTATCCCTTAAACCATCTGAGTTAAGTGGACAAATTTGCTAGCTAAAATAATTGGAAAAAAAGTAAACATATGGTAAATTTTTTTTGTTGAAAGACTAACTGAACTTGACTAGAGTAACTCCTGGGAACACAATGCATGTGACAATACAATAGTATGTCATTGCACATGCCATGTGATACAAGAAAAAATCACAAGCAAAACTTTACAAAATATTTTGCATTTTTGTTAAGGAATGTTTATTAGATCAAAGCTTCTCAATTGCTCTGATAATTTAGCTATGAATATAACAGAAATAGATGAAATATTATCATATAATATTTTTTATAATTTTTTTTGATTTTTTTAATAGTAAATTAATAGTAATTAATAGATAATTGCTGTACTACTAGCATGCATATTCCTTGTAATATACCATTACTACATGGTATAAAATTACAAGTTGATCTGGAAAATAGTATACTTTAATTCTAGCTTATAAAAGGGGAAGAATTGCTTAGGAAAATCTGGCACAATTGCTTAAAAATCCAAAAAAAAAACAAGATTTTGGCAAGTAAATTTGCCTGCTAGATGGTTTAAGGGATAATGAGATTTATTATTAATAAAATTGTTAAAATATCAAATTTTTATGGTAATAGTAATTATAAGTGATTTGTGACAATAACAAGGTTTTAAGTCTGTTATACAATATTGGGTGCTTAAATAGAGATGTAAATATATAAAGTGTGACTATAGAGAGGTCTAACTATAATTAATCAAACAATATTCTATTTTTTTAATTGAAGCTCTAAACTAGCTTTACACTAAAAAAAGCTATTTTTTAAAATTTTTTTATTAAAAAAAATAAAAGAATTTTAATAATCAAAAGTAAGAACATTAATCATCAGCATCTAAATATTTTTTATAAAAATATTAAAAAAATAGTTTGTTTCATTGTAAAGCTAGTTATAAGATTCAATTTAAAAAAAATTATTATAGTTAGTTAATTATTTATTTCAATATATCTAATATTTAATAACATTAATATGTTTGCATTGATTTCAATAAAAATCCTCAATAAGTGATGATCATTAGTGACCCTGCCTATAGGCCATTGCATACCCTAACATCTGTTACCATATATTATATATTACAATTATGATTGATTGCTATATTTCAAGACAAAACAATTATGCAATTCTTATCCCTGTATATTTTTATATATTATTATTTTGTTTAATATATTTTAACTAACCTCACATATAATTTTTCAATTTTTTTCTATTACTACATTATTATTCATTTATTATCTATTATTTTATTCTCATAATACTTTCCAGTAGGACTAAATCACACCACAGGTGTTCAACACCAGTATGTAGTGTAACGTGAAGATCAATATCAAAAAAACAAAAAAAATAAACAAAGTTAAGGTTGATAAATGTTGAGTAGAGTTAATAGTTAGGGTTGGAGTAAGGCATAATATATAGTGAAATTTTACAAAGGGGGGTTTTTTTTTAAAAAAAGGTGGTTTCATAGATAAAATTTTGAGTTAGAAGATATTTTTTAAAAAAAATAACAAAACAACAAAAATTTTATGTTACACTGATATACTGCATTTAAAAAATTTGATTGGTAAAAATCATTATAGTGTGAGCACCAGTAGTGTGATTTAGTAAAACTAATACTTTATATCTATAGTAAATTTTATATATCAATTATTGGCACTTCATTATTTTATCACATGTAATTTTGTAATTATAAATGTATAAAAGGGATAGCTTTTACCAGAAAAATGGCCATTTAATCTATATATAACATATAAATAAGGTTTTACAAAGTTGATTTTTTTTTGTTTTGCATAACCACTGATTTATTTTTTAATTTTTAATTTTTTTTTTAGATACCGATTGTGCCAATTGTTTGATTTCTAATATTTTACCGGTAATTTTTTCTGCTATTTTTATTAATGATGCCTGATGAATGATAAAAAGTTTTGTCTAGACAAATAACAAAACTGTTTTATCAGGCAGCTTCAATTAGACAAATAATAAATGACGAAACTTATAATAAAACTCTACAAATATATATATATATTATGTAGTACTTTACAAATCATATTAATTTCAAAATAACACATATTTATTTCTGGATTTAAAGATTTCAATTTATCATATATCAAATAATAATTGGTATAGTTAATCTACAAATTTTTATACAAATGTTAAAAAAGTTACCAAAAATGCTAAAAATTATCTTATTTTATTGTTTAAAGCATAGCTATACCTAGATATTAGAAACCTTCACTCACATGATATAATCTGTTATGCTGCATAATTAGCCAATAACTAATTAGTACTATATACAATAACACATCAGGTGCTAATACAACAAAAAAAATAAACAAAATTTTTAATTTTAAGTTTTAATAAAACCTAATAATTTAAGTATGCAAATAGTAGCTTTTTAATTAAGTAAATCAATCTTCATTATTAAGACAATTTTATTTATCATAATAAACTCTACTTACTTTAAATTTTTATAAAATTATATAGTTTTTTATTAATAGTTATTTGTAAAAAGCTTACTTGTATTATAATAGATTCTTTTGGTAAAAAATGTATTTTATAGAAATTAATTAATAAAAAATTATCTGATTTTTATAAAGCTTTAGAGGTAAGCAGAACTTATAATAATAAATAAAATTGTCTTATTAATAAAGATCAATTTCTTAATAAAAAATTTGCTAATAATATATCAAAGTTATTTTTTAGTCTTTTACAAGTTTACTTGTACATGAAGCTAGAATTAATCAGTAAAATCTTATAATTCACAAATTTTTATTAATTAATTCTAACTTTAGTACTAAGTAAACTTGTTTATATCTAGAAATATATTAAATCAGCAGAATTGTTTTTGTTATTTTAGTTATATTTGAAATTTAGAGAATAGATATATAATTTTAGATTTTAATCAAAAAATAAAATTTAAGTATCTTTTTTTTTCCAAATTTCAATAAAATAAAATGATTCTGCTAATTCAATATACATTAATTTTTCTATCCATTAAAAATGTTCTTTAAAATTTTTATATATAAAAAATTTATAAATTCAGTTCTTGAAGATTTATTATTAGATACTCTGAACTTTATACTAAATTTTACAAATATTTTAAAGTATTTTGTTTGAATTAGAGAGAAGTTAATAGTGTTTAAATTAGAGAGGTTCAGATTAGAGAAAGGCAACTGTATTTTTAGATGCTAAATAAGTTTACTTAGTACATTAAGTTAGAACTAATTAGTGAAAGTTTGTAAATCATCATAAGATTTAATAATAAAATTTTATGATTCACAAACTTTTACTAATTAGTTCTTACTTTATGCACTAAGTAAACTTGTTCAGAATCTAAAAATACATTAATTTGGCAGAATTATTTTTATTTTACTTGAAATTTAAAGAAAAAATATATAATTTTAAATTTTTTATCAAAAAAGTCAAATTTAAGAATCTTTTTTCCAATCTTCATATAAAAAAAAACAATACTACCAATTTAATATATTTTTAGATTTTGAACAAGTTTACTTAGTACTGTACATAAAATTAAAAATTAATAAAAATTTGTGAATTACAAGATTATATAGAATTTTATTAATAAAATTTTATAAAATCTTATGATTCATATTACTGAATTCAAAACTTTAAATCCTGGGCCCTAAAGATGCAGAAAAATTGGCTAGTTGCAACAGCATGCAGGCTTGAGATACTTACCCAATATAGTAGAGGCAGCTGCATAGCTTGAGATTCAAACTCCTGAGAAGTATACTAGTAGAGGATTTCAGATATACCAATCTGAAAGCATAAAGCACCTACCTGGCAACTGACACCAAATTGGAAGTGATAATACTAGGTAGTATGGATAAAGTAGCGAATATGTGAATACCAATTGTTGGTTGAAGAGGAATGTACAAAGCCAAGTCAGCCATATAAATGAGAATATAGAAGGTTCTTGTAGATTTAGATCATGGATAAAATAGTACTAGTCTCAGTACTTAGTAGATAGTATATAGATTGTACAATAATATTGTAATGATCGATATGCATTCAATAAAGACCAGAGACACGATCTCATCTTAACAAAAAAAAAAATTTTATGATTCACAAAATTTACTAGTTAATTTTAACTTTATGTACTAAGAAACTTGTTCAAACCTAAAAATATATTAAATTGGTATATTATTTTTATTTGACTTAAAATTTGAATTAGATACTTAAATTTGATTTTTTTTGATCAAAAATCCAAAATTATGCATCTATTCTTTAAATTTCAAGTAAAATAAAAACAATTCTGCAAATTTAATATATTTTTAGGTTTTTAATAAGTTTACTTAGTGCATAATGTTAGAATTAATTAGTAAAATATTATAAATTATAAGATTTTATAAAGTTTTATTAATAAAATTCTATAAAACCTTATGGCTTGCAAAATTTTACTAATTAATACTAAGGAAAGTGCAGTAAATTATATGATTAGATTTATATAGGTCCTAACCAGTGTTGAAATTGGATTGCGAAATCTGCAGACTGCAACAAATTTTAAATTTTCGCAACCAGAATCTGAAATGAACATGCAAATTCCATACATAAATTTGCTAATTTTACTTATAAATTTTGATTAAAAGCTTATACAAGCAACTAAATTTTTATAAATTCCTATAACCCCCAACTATTTTTTTTATTTAGTTGCAGCCCACAACTAATTTAAAAATTGAATTTCAGACACTGGTCCTAACACCCTAGTGATAGGACTATTGACCAATCAAATTTTATAAAATTTAAAAAAACTCAAAAAGTTTTTGATCTAAAAATAAGCTACTCCACAATTGCCAAAAGTCGTACATAATTGATGTCTAAATTTACTAAGCGAATCAATTAAAATCGCTTAAGTAAACTTATTTAGGAGGTCAAAATACACTTACTACAAAATTTTTTAAGTATGTGAATTTTTTATTATTTGACTTTTGATATTTATATTTGACAGAAAAATTATAATTTTTTAAAAAATATATTTGACAAACATAAAATTTAAAAGTTAAATAATAAAAAATTCTTCAATTTTAATAAAAATTTTAGAATATATGTATTTTGGTCTTTCAACCAAGTTTACTTAATTGATAATTAATAATTCATATAGTAGAATTTAGACTTTACTATGTAGCAACTATCTGCAATTAACTAAAATTGATTTTACTTCAATATTATTAACTATTTATACTATATATATATAGGACGTAATAAATAGGAACCTCTAAAAATTACATGATTTACTGCACTTTCCTAACTTAATATACCAAGTAAACTTTGTTTAGAACCTAAAAATGTATTAAATCAGCAGTATTGCTTTATTTTACTTGAAATTTGGAAAAAAGATGCTTAAATTTGAGTTTTTGATCAAAAAAATCCAAAATTATGTATCTTTTTTCCAAATTTTGAAACAATACTGCTAATTTAATATATTTTTAGATTCTAAACAAGTTTATTAGTGCATAAAGTTAGAATTAATTTATAAAAATTGTGAACCATAAGATTTTATAAAATTTTATTAATAAAATTTTATAAATCCTATAATTCACAAATTTTTATTAATTAATTCTAATTTTACACACTAAGTAAACTTGTTCAGCATCTAAAATACATCAAATTTTTAGAATTATACAGTATTTATTTTACTTAAAATTTGAAAAGAATATGCTTAAACTTGATTTTTGATCAAAAATCCAAAATTATGCATCTTCTTTAAATTTTAAGTAAAAAAAAAACAATGCTATCAATTTAATGTATTTTTAAATTCTAAACAAGTTTACTTGGTGCATTATATTAAAATTAATTAGTAAAATTTTATTATTATATATTTTTAAAATTTTATTAATAAAATTCTATAAAATATTATTATTCACAATATTTTACTAATTATTCTAATTTATGAACTAAATAAACTTTTTTAGAACATAAAAATATATTAAATCAGCAGAATTGGTTTCATTTTACTTAAAATTTAAAAAAAGATATATAATTTTGGATTTTTGATCAAAAAAGTCAAATTTAAGCATATTTTTCCAAATCAAGTAAAATAAAAACAACACTACTAATTTAATATATTTTTAGGTTTTAAACAAGTTTACTTAATGCATAACTGATAAAGTTAGAATTAATTAGTAAGATTTTGTGAATCATAAGATTTTATAGAATTTAATTAATAAAATTTTATAAAATCTTATGATTTACAAACTTTTATTAATTAATTCTAACTTTATATACTAAATAAACTTATTCTAAATCTAAAAATGTATAAAATTGGTAGTGTTATTTTTATTTTACTTAAATTTGCATAAATATAACTTTTTGATCAAAAATCTAAATTTATGCATCTTTCTTCTAAATTTCAAGTAAAATAAAAATAATTATACTATATTAATGTAGTTTTAGATTTAGAACAAGTTTACTAGCTGTTAGTATATAAAGTAAAAACTAATTAGTAAAATTTTGTGAATTATAAGATTTTATAGAATTTTATTAATATATTTCTATACAAGTTTACTAAAATGCACCTATGGTATTTTTAGAATAGCCAATCAAAATTTAAGATTAGGTGTAACATAAAATTTTAGTTTTTTGTTTATTTTTTAAGAAAGATTTATATCTCAAAAGTTTGCTTATGAAACCACCTTTGGAAATCTAATAAAAAAATTTCTTGCTAAAATTTTGTATATACTAATGCCTTAATAAAATTCCAGGCCTCACCCTAACCCTAAGATAATAATAATTTATTTTTGGTTTATAAAAATTTATTTTTTTGTTTTTTTGTTACACAAATTTGCAAATCTAATTTACCTATGATGTAAAATACTATAGGCGGTTTTTATATCATTTGATTCAAGTAAAATAAAAATAATTCTGCCAATTTGATATATTTCTAGGTGTAAACAAGTTTTATTTAGTGCATAAACTTAGAATTAATTAATAAAACTTTGTAAATTAAACGATTTTACTAATTAATTCTAGCTTTATGTACAAGTAAGGCCACTCCAATTTAATTCTTTGTTTAACATTACAAGTTCAAAATTTTTTAGAGGGGGGGGACTTAACAACAAATGATTAGGTCCAGTTTGGGTCCAGCCAGGATCGGAATAGGTCCGGTTCAGGTCCGGTCCAGGATCGGTCCAGACTCAGCCTCTAAATTTTATACAGACTGGTCTGAGTCTGAATATACTTATATTTATTTTTTGGTGCTAACAAGTTTACATAGTGAAATGAGTTAGAATTAATTAGTAAAATTTTATGAATCATGAGATTTTATAGAATTTTATTAATAAAATTTTATAAAATCTTATTATACACAAATTTTTATTAATTAATTCTAACTTTATGCACTAAGTAAACTTGTACAGCACCTAAAAATACATCAAATCGGCAGAGTTA
>QKWP01000026.1:333950-385242 GCA_003550325.1 Gigaspora rosea
GAAAATATGCTTAAATTTGACTTTTTTGATCAAAAATCCAAAATTATGCATCTATTCTCCAAATTTTAAGTAAAATAAAAATAATTCTGCCGATTTGATGCATTTTTAGGTGCTGAATATGTTTACTTAGTCATAAAATTAGAATTAATTAATAAAAATTTGTGTATTATAAGATTTTATAACATTTTATTAATAAAATTCTATAAAATCTCATGATTCATAAAATTTTACTAATTAATTCTAACTTAATTCACTAAGTAAACTTTTTCAGGGCCTAAAAATGCATTAAATCGGCAGTCTTGTTTTTATTTTACTTGAAATTTGGAGAAAAGATGCTTAAATTTGACTTTTTTGATCAAAAATCCAAAATTATGCATCTATTATCCAAATTCAAGTAAAATAAAAATAACACTGCCGATTTGATGTATTTTTAGGTGCTGTACAAGTTTACTTAGTGCATAAAGTTAGAATTAATAATAAAAATTTGTGTATAATAAGATTTTATAAAATTTTATTAATAAAATTCTATAAAATCTTATGATTTATAAAATTTTACTAATTAATTCTAACTACCGTAAAATACGGACCTGTGTACCCCCATGTGGTGTACCCTCTGCCAGTTTGAAATGCCAGTTCATGACTTATACCCGGTACATAAGTACAGTATATATAGTAAAATATATTGTTTAATATAGTGTAGTTGTACAGTTGTACCCGGTACAATGATTGAGACATGTAAATACCCGGGGTACACAGGTCAGTATTTTACGGTAACTTATATAATGTTCCAAGGTTTAGCATGACTGTATCATGCAGCTACTCTAATTTTGGTAATCTTTCTGTATGGGTTCATTTTAGTAATATAAAAAATGAAAATTGAATCTAAAAGTTATATATATATATATGTTGTTTAACCCCCCCCATAATTTGCTCAATTTAGAGGGAGGGGGTTATGTTAAACATAGATTTAAATTGGAGCAGCCTAAACTTGTAAAAGACTAAAAAAATAGCTTTGATACTTTGTTAGCAAATTTTTTATTAAGTAAATCAATCCTTGTCACAGATCATAATTTAAAATGAAATCTACATTTTATACTTAACCTGCTAGCCTTCTAAAACCTATTAATACTTGTTTATTATAATTTTTTTAAACTATCCCTAACCCTAAACCCTAACCCTAAAAAATGCACTCCAAAAAAATTTAGTTTTCGAGATTTTATACTATCATTTCATTTTAATTTGGATTTCATTATGATCTGTCACAATCCTTATTAATAAGACAATTTTATTCATTATTATAAGTTCTACTTAACCTCTAAATTTTATAAAAATTGGATGTTCTTTTATTAATTAATTTTATAAAATATATTTTTAACCAAAAAAATCAATTATAGTACAAATAAGCTTTTTACAAATAACTATTAATAAAAAATTATTTGAGTTTTATAAAAATTTAGAAGTAGATAGAGTTTATTATAGCAAACAAAATTGTTTTAAAATAATATTAATTTACTTAATAAAAAAAGCTACTATTAGCAAACTACAATTAGGTTTTATTAAAACTTAAAATTAAAAATTTTGTTTTTTTTGTTGTATTAGCACCTGACATATTATTGTATATAGTGCTAATTAGTTATTAACTAATTACACAGCATGACAGATATTAAATATCTAGAATATAGCTATGCTTTGGACAATAAAATAGAGTGACTTTTTAGCATTTTTGGAGGTCTTTTTTAAAATTTGTATAATAATTTAAAGATTAAAAAAGGCCCTAATTTCAAAAAATTAATAGGGGAAATTGTTAAATATCGCAGGTTAATATGATTGGCCAATTAGATCACAGGATTTTGTGTAACAAAATGAACAAAAGAATAGGAAAAATTACCCAAAAATTTTAAATAACTTGAAATTTCATTATGTAAACTAGTCTTGAGCTTCTAATTAAAAGTTTTTAGCACTTAATTTTGCATATATATATGCACCCTCTAACCTAATATTAATACTAGTTTGGACCCTATCCCTAACTAATAATCATTTTAATTTTATTTAAATATTAACCGCGATATTGCAACCTGCTAAATTTATCAAAATACTTAATAGATATATAAATTTAACATATATTATATTTTAATTGGTATAAATTTTAAAGCAACATGTGTTAATTTTAAATTCAGGAGAATCATAAAGCAATATGCAATATAAACACTAGTGTAAATTTATATAGTAAATTTTAATTTTTATATTTGTTACTATATAGTAGATCATACATAACTTACTTAGATCTATCTTTAATTATGTAATACAAGATAATACAACTTTATTTTCTTAATAAAACTAGTTTTATCCTATATCCACTTCTTTAGAGATATTAGGTAACTAGAGTGATCTTAAACAGTGAACATATTGTGTAACCTCAAACTTTGTTACTGTGGTATATCTAAGTCAGTATGGTGTTTTTAAGAAAACTTAACAAAGAAGATTTAAGGCAATTTGCAATTATAAAAGAGGCTACAATTAAAAGTATATGAAAATACTAATAACTGTTTGATTTGTGTAGTTAATAGTTGTTTTATTTATTGTAAAAGTATGAAGACTTGATGTTGAACTTGGGGTCCACATCGGCCGCTTTTATACTTTTTGAAATTTTACAAATGTAACAGTCAATATCTTTTACATGTGTATTATATACTACAACTACTATTAATAAAATATATAGTATAAATATAATAAAAATGTAATATATGTGATAAATGATATAAATATAATATATAAAATATCAAGAATATAAGCTATAAATATGATATCTTTTAGATATATCAGATCTAACATTTTTGCCTGCAGCAATCTCCTAGCCAATCAGATTGCTGATCAAAGAGTAAATATAATATTTTTTTTTATAACTCCTTTTCGAAGATGCTCAGTGGCATACTTTATTATATATTCTGATATCTATTACATTATATTAATTTAATTATTATGTTTACCCTCCTTTACTACTAACTGCTTTATTAGTACCTCTTTTGCTCTGTTACCTTTCCCCTTTCTGTGCACGAGCACTTCGATTTCTTTGTTCAATCTATTTTTGATGACGAGTGGTAGAATAGGTTCTGAAATAGAGTTACCACATCTTGCTTGTGTATAGCAATACCAAATTTTGTAAATAACGTTAATGTGTATCCACATCGCAGCTTGTCTTTTTTGTAAATTCTGCTAGTTCCTCAGGTTTGTCACTAAGAAAACTTCTTCCAAACTTTTTTGGAATCTCGCCATTTGAGTCCTTTAGCAACTCGTATGAGATCTTCTATACCTTTTCACTTACTTTGCAATTGATGCTGAAATGTTTAATTGTTTGTTCCTCTTCTCCCATAGAGGGCAAGTACTGCTGTCTTGGGTAAAATGCTTTGTTCTAAAGCCCAATAGCAGTGCCCTGTGCTGGAAGTGCCAAAAGACATCTTTTTTTTTTGTTTGCAATCCACCGTGAGTTTTGTCACCTCCATAGTTCGGTAAATATAATATTAAATGTTTAATGACTCCTATTTTGGCGACCAGAGGTCATACAGGGACAATCAATAGCTCATTCGAACCGTCTCGGTGAGCTGAGTCGAATGGTGGTAGTTTTACTGAATTCGAATTGCTGTATTGAAAGTTATGCCCGTTTTTGTGATGTTTTATAGGACAATACTAGTGATATGGGTCGATGAAAATCGTGAGCTGGTATCGATTCTAAAAAAGCTCAGGCCAGTTAACTGGGCTAACCTTTTACTATATAATTTTTTTCTAAGCAAAATCAGTTAATATATCTATATTAAACGTAAAAAGACCATCAGGTAGTTTCTTGTTGAACTTTTGTAATATTAAATGATTTAATTATTATTCTTTTTGTTTTTGAAAAACCTTTGGCACTTTAGTATTTTATATTAATTAATTGTCTATACTCTGAACATTTCTGATTCTTATATTATATTTGCTATTGCTAATTTATCATCTAAATAAGCCAACTTCTCTTATATAATTATAAATGACTAGCTGATTTTTATTCAATTTCTAACCTAAAAATATGTTTAAAAGAGAAATGATTCTAACACTACTCTTATCAACTGGCCCAGCCCACAAAGTGCAGGCTGAGGGTCGACTCACCTATTAATCTGGCCATTGGGCCAGAGAGGTATTTAAAATCTATATTTACAATATACTCATGTGCATATGTTTTTAAAAAGTTTCACATATTTTTGGCTAGAAATGTGCACAGAATTCACATACTTTGGTCCAAATAGTGCACCAAAATCATTAGTAAAATTAGAAGATGTGCACATAGAGCACACTGTGCACATAATTTATTGTATGCATATTCTAATTTATTTATATAAATTTAATTATAACAAAGCTATATAGTGCACAAGTTTTTAAAATTGTTGACATAAATTATGTATACAATGTGCACAAGATTCACATACTTTTGGAATCAGATTTTATATACTGGGCCAGGGTCAATCTATATCGCTAGATAAGATACTCATTAGGAGTTGTTCTATTAGCAAAGTATTATATCAATAGTTGATTTTTTTAAGTTTACTTATTTCCATTTTAGAGAAGATTGAAAATCAAGTGCCCTAGTGATATATTTGTGTTCATCACACCACTTAAATAATTATTTAGCCTAAGTTAGAGTTAGTGTTAGGATTAGATAATAGTATAGTTTAGGCCAATTTAGTTAGTGCAGTACTGAAGTAAACAAATAATATTATTGTATAAATTATCATGATATTGGGTTACTTGATTTTTAAGTATTCTCTAGTCAGGGCTGATAATTTTTTGAAGTAACAAATTGTTAATTCTGTCCATGACAAAATCAAATTCTGCAAAATTTATGTGTATTAAAATTTATAATTTTTGTGTGAATTTTGAATATTCTCAATTAATTTGTTATTTAATCTTCAGATTATTTTGGATATTAAGCAAAAATTTTATCTAACTACACTTGTATTTTAGGTTTATTTATTTTTTACATCATAACTTTTTAGAAGTTATATTTTTAAAACCTTGTACCTATAAAAAAACTAAATAATTTATAAATCCCTACTTTCTTCAACAATTATATACTATTTTTAATATATTCTGTGTTTACAATCTAATTCCATGATTTCTGTAGCATTCCGTGAAATGCAAAAAATCATCAGCCCTGCCCCAGTTTTATAAGAGCTAAAAAATCTTTATTAGGTCACTGCTATAAAAATTTTAATTATATTTTTTGCAAATCAGATTTTTTTTTCTATTAAGTGAATCAGTTTTACAAACAACTTTAATAAATTGATAATAATATGAATCATTATTTGGTCAGATACCTTATACAATAATTATATAATTAAAATGAGAATTACATAAATTTGTTATTATAAATATATTGAGTCTTGAATTCTATTATTTTTATTTGTTTACCAAACAATATAAAATAATGATATATTATAAAAAGACTATCACTATAGAATATTTAGGTTAGAGATGTTATCCTGCTCCAACTGGTTAGCTTGTGCTTATAACCTGTTGGAACTTTGTATTACATAAAACCAATTTAAGAACTCAGTTTGTATAAATGTACTAATAATTATGCTTGCATGAGCAGTTTAATAAAACTGCTATTGCTATTACTTTTGTTTATCATAACAATAGTCTAAAGTTTATTACAAATCAATATTGCTCACCCAATCTATTCAACTCGTTTGGAGCATAATTTAATAATAAAAATCATGTGACCACAAAAACTTGAGTTCTATCAGGTTCGGTTCCAAACAGGGCCGAATTGAGTTTTGGTAAGCAGGATAATATTCCTAATTTAAGTCATATGATAAATAAATGATTATATAATAATGATGTAGATTGTGACTATACTTTTTTGGTAACCTATATATGTGAATCTATTTATAGACAGTTATCAATTTTTCTGAAATCATACAAAACCGATGACTTTACAAAGATTTATAATTATTCAAATTTATTTAAAGTCAGTCACATTTTCTAATATTTGAATATTGTTATAGCGGGAACCTATAATAAAGAGTTCCCAGTTCCATTTTACACTATTATGTTATTGTTCGAAGGACATTACAGTAGAGTCATAGTGACCTGTTTGTGTATGTGTCTGCAAATTACAAATTTTGATTGGCTAGATCAGGTGTACCATAAAAAAACAACAATCAAAACAATCCAACTGATGCCTATTGGCTTATATTTGGTTCTTTGGACCCTAAATGACTTTATTTTCCTAGTATAAATAACGGTGAGACTGTCCCAAATATGGAATATAGTTATACAAATGTTGGATGATTGTTATATGCTAATCAGCCAATCAAAATTGATAATTTTATAAAAAAAATTGAGCACAAAATCAAAGAAATTTAATTAAAATTTATATTTAAAATTCAAAATAAATATCACATACAATTATCACATTTAGAGAGAGCATATCTTTATTGATTTAGATCATATTTTTTTTTTTTAAACTTTGGCTATCTCGCCGGTGCATCCTTTATTAAGACTTTGCAATGATACATGAATATACAAATTGTAACGAAGATACAACTAGCCACTCGTACACTTTTGGTGTCTAATTTAAGTAGTCCGCCCAAAGGTTCTACACTAGCTGCCATACCTACAACCCGCTATGGGTGTTGCCTATTTAAACCCTCTGATTATCAATTGTTTACCAATTCATAGTTAACAAGTTAAATGCCCGACATCCCCCGGCTGCTTTTAAAGTGCCCAGAAGCGATCTGCCGCACCAGACCTAATCTACTTAATTCGACGTATCTGGAAGTTTAACCTCATGATCCATGTCCCGCACACTTCAACACAAGGTTTTTCAGCCACCTAATGGTAGCCGAATCGGCCCTTTTTAGGTTCATTCTGATCACAGTCACCCACCTTCTTTTGGTAGTACTGTCATAGATCTTTACTATTACCACCTAATTCGGGACTTGCCAAACGGGTTTCCATTTCTCTGGTTGCCTGGATTTTTCAGTGTAATGTAACAACATTGCGCCATAGCTCCCATACAAGAAGGTGGAACCAAGGTAACAGGCTTTTAACCCAACTGATCTGAGCCACATGGTTACCGAACACAGGCCTATTTTGAAAACGTCAACAGTGGGATTCAAACTGTCGACCTGCCGCTTGGGGGGTGACACCTTGACCACGATTTAGATTATATTAAACTATATTCTATATTAAGTTATAACTATTGTTATTTAAAAACTTTAATAATCTCTATATTCGATTCTATAGTATATCTAATAAACTTGGAAGTTTCGTATGTACTCTTATTCTATTGAAGAAACCTTTAAATATTCATAATTTTGTTCTACACATATTGTATCTACATAAATCTATTACATCATAAAACCTAAAAATCTCTTATAACAAAAACAAAAAAAAAGCATTAATATCTGTCATTTATATGTTCTAACTGTTTTTTAACAAAAATTCCATATAACGCATGTAAAAAAGATCTTACAATCTAAACTTTACACTTCTCTAAATCATCATTTTAAGCTTTTTGCCTTTTTTTGCGCAACAGGCAAGATTTGGTCAACGTAGTGATGGTAATTACTTATAAATTCTGCATATAAAGTATAACATGAAGGTCGAGGGATTCAGAGGGATTCAACCAATATTCTTATAATACGGCACGAAAACTTCAAGTTTTACTTAATACGCTTTGTGGGTTTACAAAAGAGATAATCTACCCGAGCTTCCGAAAAAAGTACTGTAAACGTATAAGAAAATTTTTTTAAATCAATTGTGTAACAATCTACAAAATCGGGGCACTCAGGACGATCACCCTGTTTATACAGTCAGGGATTATACCAAATTAGGAATTACATTCTAGAACGATCTACAGGTGGATTCTTGAATTTGATTGGCTTTCACGTGCCTTTTACCCCTCAATGTGAAAAAATTTTTTTTGATAATTATCTGAGACCTGGTAAGTTTCGAACATATAGTTCAAGGTGTTTAGTTTTAATAATCAAAATTAATCAGCGGCGATCAGCCTTTTTTGCCAAAGTAAATGAGAAGCTAAAAAAAGGTATTCGTTTTGCACAAAAAGTTAAAACTTGTCATCAATTAACAGTTAATCTTAAGAACCTTTTTAAAATTTGTACATATTTAAGAACGTTTTAAAGTTTTATTACGCTATAGTAACTAAAATTTTAATTTATTTATAATTACTGTAGTAAGAATGAACGTAGCACGATAGGTAGATTAAAGATGAGCGTAGCATAGTTAGAACGAATGTAGTATTATAGTTGGGACAAGCACAATAGTTGACAAACATAGTTCGATAGTTGGGACGAACATAGTACAATAATTGGAACGTAGTAATAATTGGGTTGAACATATCATAATTGTAGGGATGAATGTAGTATGATAGTTGGTAGCGCGATAGCAAGAATGAACATAGCAAGATAGTTGGAATGGACATAGCACGATAGTTTGGTAGATTCAGAATGTTGTAGCACAATAATTGGGACGAATGTAGCATGATAATTGAAACGAATGTTGCATGATAGTTTGGGACAAATGTAGCAATAGCACAATAGTTGGGATGAATGTAGCACGATAGTTGGGACGAACATAGCAAGATAGTTGGGACAAACATAGCACGATAGTTGGGACGAACATAGCACAATAATTGGGACAAGAATAACACAGTAATTAGGTAGATTCGAACGTAAGAATAATAGGTAGATTTGGGATGAACATAGCACGAGAGTTGGTAGATTCGGGACAAACATAGCACATGAGTTTTATATTCGTGACATAGTAGTTAGTGTTAGAAATATTGAATTATGGCACTGTAGGATATATTTAGATTTTTAATATAGTACTGTATTAGATTCTTTATTTTAAAATTCTGAAAATTAATAAAAAATTTAAAAAAATAAAAATAAAAAAAAATTGTTTTTTAAATATTTAAATTTTATTGGCCAATTTTTATAACACGTGGAATAATCTGGAACAAAATCTAGAACAACCCGACGGATGATCATTACTAAATAAGGTGCGATCTGCAATAGCCAAATATGGTATATTCCCTGACTGTTATATAAATACAGTACTTGTGTAACGTCTATCCCGGAAATTATCAGATTCGAAAGTCTGTAGGTAAATTACCTAATTTGTATCTTGTTCATCTTCTTTTTACGATCAAAACAATATTTTTACGATCAAAACAAATATATCATATATAAAGATCTTTTTTTTCCTATCTACTATTAGCACTTTTATATTAACTTTCTCAATAATATTCCAACTATTTTTATTTGTTTAATATTAAAATTTTCTTTACTTCTAAAGCTTCTTTTTAGATTTTTACATATGTTTTTTATGTTTTATAAACTTTTTGTTTATTCGATCACTGGTCAAAAAATACACACGATATGGTGAAGTTGTAAGAAGAAAATTTAAATAAGTAAGTATTGATTAATGTGCCGTTTCCAGTGCTAGCGACTTGGAAGCAACAATACTTTTTTCGGCTGATTTGAGGACTACTATCTTGGAGAAGAGGTGGTTACGTTCCTTCCTCGAAGAAGTTTAGAAGGGGTATTGGTTGGGCGAGTCTTACACTGCGTCTGTAATTCTCATGCCTAATATCACTGCCCCCATGATATCGCAGCGCTTTTTACTGTCCGGATATTTTGTAATTTTATTACCCTATATTTTATATTAAACCCTATACTTCTATATCTTGTATCTTTTATTTTTTATTTATCCTTTAATTTATATCTCGTATTTTATATTCTATATTCTATATATGTATCTTTTTATATTTATTTTTATATACTCTGTATTTTTATATTTCACAAGTTTTTATACTGTATTTTTTGATACTTTTTATTTTTGTTCTCTTCATTTATATTTTGCATTTTTGCACACCATACTTTACGAGTCACTAAAAAGCGTTTGCAAGTATGCTAAGGTTTTGGGCAAGCCTTAGTATGCTAAGTGATTTTAGGTCACACAAAGTTAATTGATCTTGCTAGTTAGGTTTAATACCTTAATACTAATCGTTATCGTTTTTTGTTTTTTAGTTCTATTAAAAGAACCTGAACGGCATTAGAGAGAAAAAAAAAACTACAAAGTCGAACCAACCCTAAGAGAAAAATTATATAACCGTGGTTAAAAATGGTCGTTGAAAAATTCATTGCATATATGAGATGGGTTAATAAAGAAAAAGTTGACACATGTAAAAAAAAAAAATTTATTATTAATAAAAATTATGTATAATCTCGATAAAAAAAATTGAAATGCCCCGTTTTTGTTTTGTATTTTTCGAATTTTTCTCTTTGTTTTTTTTTTGCTTGTTTTGCTTCGTCAAGCCGATCCGGTTCATCAAATTTTTTACTAAGGAATTAAAACGTTTTGATATAATTTTAATCGTCTGGAAATCCTACCAAATACCTTTGATTTTTGCGGCGCACATGAAATTGATGACGATATCATAAAGATTAACTTGAATTATTAAATAATTGGATTAAGAATTAAAAATATATATATATCAATATTAATTTTATATATATATTGATTGAAAAGATGATGATGTATATATTCAGGTATAACTTTCCGAATGACAGATTGGATATAAAAAAAAGTTTTTCCCGCTGCAAAAAAATCAAAAAATTTTTTTCTTTCAAAATCAAACAATTTCCGTATTAAAAATTAAAATTATTCAAAATGTTGAAAACTAGAATTATTGTTACATTTATAGCTCTTTTCGCATTCATTTATACTTATTTACATGCAATTATTCCTCCCCCTCCTCCTCCTATTGACCATGCTATAGCCGTATTAAACAAAATTAAAGGTGAAGTTACATTCGACCAAATTGTTGTAAAGGACCAAGAAATAATGATTGTTAATGGAATAATCAAAAAAGGCATCGATGAAAATACTCCTGAGAATTACTTTATATCCTATTCTTACTTTACTGCAAAGAGTAACGAGACACATTCATTCGCCAAACTTAAGATACCTATTAAACCACCTAAAGCCGGTCCCTGGAATGTAACAATCCCTGGAGTTGTTGATGGAATAGCTCATCAAACTTTTTATGTTCTCAGAGATGATAAGGTTCTTGATTCAACGACAATAGAGGAGAGATTTACATATCAAACATTCAAAAATGTTTCTATCTATTATTATACTCGTAAAAACGGGTTAATTATTTTTAAATTTTATACTGTACTGTATTGTTAATTTTTCAATTTAATGTTTTAATAATTTTGATTTATTTATTAAAATTTTTTTATAAATTATTACCAATAATGCCTTTTTTAGTCAGACTCTCAATGCAACAATATACGCAACATTTAGAAATAAAAAATGCTCTTAAAAGGTTAAGAATATATTTAGGCCAAAGATTGTGTCTACGTTGAAAAAATTGCT
Organism: Gigaspora rosea; assembly: GCA_003550325.1. Lineage (NCBI taxonomy): Eukaryota > Fungi > Glomeromycota > Glomeromycetes > Diversisporales > Gigasporaceae > Gigaspora > Gigaspora rosea. The sequence goes on from QKWP01000026.1 coordinate 345,393, forward strand.
ATATGTTTAGGAATTAAATTTTAAGGCGTCTATCTCACTGTATTTTCATACATTTTTTCAATGGTCTTTATAATATTAATTCATTTCTTTTTAAAATATATCACTTGCGAGCTTAGATGTATCTAATTTATTATAATTAATCGTGCTTGATTAAAATTTATGAGACAATCCTATTTTAATCCGACGTTTTCTCTACCATTTTTCTCTTTAGTATCAGAGCTTGCCTATTCTAATATGTGTTTTAACTATATTAAGATTCAACCAGATCTTCAAGTACAGTACAAAAAAAAAATAAACCTTTAAACAATATGTATCTAGAAGACTAGATGACTGCGTGATGTCATCGCGCAAAACCAGGAACGGACGTTTAAATAGAAATTAAGGAATATTAAAGAGATTCGTATATAAAAATAATGAATTAGTTGGATATATAAAATAATATAATACACAGTGTTGGCATAATGTCCTATGTAAATATCATATATGGTTTAGGTTATTTTGTCTATTATTATTATATAACATTATCATATGATATTGTAATATGACAAATCATATAAGTCCTGTAAGTCATCGTCTAAAACTGGTAATAGATAGATTGAATGACGAACAAAATAGTAAGGGTCATATATATGTTCTAGTCATTTCTTTTAGCTACATTGATTATTTGCAAACGTGATCAATCGAGGCAATTTTACTTATTACATTTATTCTAGCTACATTAATTATTGCAAATGTGATTATTGGGATAAACAACTACTTTTGCAGGGCAATTTTACTGTTTACATTTGTAACGAATTATATTACCTATTCGTGACACTAATTGCGCTTGTAAACTTTGCACATTCATAACATTTGAAAGAATATTATCCAATTTGGATTAGGCCCTAAAGAATAGTTTTATCTCGAGTAGTTATTGAAATCACATCAACTTGAAATTGATTAAGAAGTTTATTAACGACGAATTAGTTCTGTCACGACTGGATTGAAAAAAATTTCTTCCTGCACAAGTCGTCCATTCTTTAACAAATGATTGTAAAAACATAACTGTATAGTAATTTTCAGAAATCTCAATAAATTAATAAACAAAATAGATTTATTAAATTTGTTTTAGTGTGAACCAGTGCGCAATGTTCAATTGTTTTTTTTCATAAATTTTGTCAAATGGACAAAATTTTCGACTAATTAGCGCTTAGTTGAGCGTTGCGCAATAGATATTTCTTTTTTAAATTCTGATCATTCATACAATACTGATCTGCTGTAACCTCTCAAAATTTGGTTGATTTTATGATTTACCGTAAACAATTTTGGTACAAAAAACGACACACAATACTGTATGTGGTTAAACTTGATTTGGTACTGTCGTGATTTATGATTTACCGTAAACAATTTTGGTACAAAACGACACACAATACTGTATGTGGTTAAACTTGATTTGGTACTGTCGTGGTTTTACAATAGTTAATGAATTTGAACTGTGTGATGACATTCTTGATCATAACTTGCTCATCGCTACGTAAATTAGTCTTACCATTTTGATCAAGGGTTGTATAACCAATCAAAAAAGCGTTAAAGCATAATAAATTGATTAGTTTACTACTTGTTACGATAAAAAATTGATCTACCAAGTCGGTTTCTGATATATAGTTTATAATTATTGGGTCAACCGTCGATCAATTATATCATATCTAACAAACATAATAATAATACTAAGTCCATGTAACCTTATACGTGTATATTCCTGCTACCGTATGAATCACAAATTTAAGTTTGCATAAGCTGAATTCAATTTATGTTTTATTTTTGAAAAATATCCGATTTATTATTATTGAAAACAGTTGATCAGTTTGACTAATTGAAGTTATTTAACGCCCTTAAACAGCTCTCTTAAAATCGTGAAACGTGAATTTGCCAAATTCGCTTCTGCTGTTTGATTAGCTAATATTTGAAACTTATTTTTGGCGAAAAAATAGCTAAAAAGAAAAATTTAATAAAATGTTTCACAAGTTCAAGAACAAATGCAAGAATAAGTGCAAGTGCTAGAACAATTGTACTGTACCATAAAATTAATAAAAAATAGTGAATATATTAGCAATATTAAGAAAATTACATTCTATTAAAGATTTAGATGATTGCTTTCTAGATTTTTCCTTTTGCGTAAATTTTTGGTGTGAATTTTAGCCGTCCAAATTATATGATAATCACTAATTTTTGTAGCAATTCTTGTAATTCGTAGTTTTATATCGATCTACCAACCAATAAAAATCATAGCAATTTAATCAATTTATTATGATTTAACGCTTTTTGATTGGTTATACAATCCGTGATCAACGAGCAAGGTATGATCAAGAATGTCATCAACAATTCAAATTCAAATCAACCTTAGCCATATACAGTCGATAAATCAACCAAATAGGTTACAGCAGATCAGTATGTTCCGCATCATTTCTGAATTTACGTCGATTCTGAATTGACACGTGTTATTCTCGTCACCGATCGTGAAATAGCCAGGCTAATTCTTTATGCAGATCATGAGGCCACAGCGATGTAATAAGCACTGATTATAATTATGTATTATATAGTTTATTAATAATGACAAACGATTCGCAAGGATGTGGCTTAGCGACTCGTGAAATTCGTTATAAAAAATTACGATCTTTAGTGAAAATTCAAACATTGGGTGTCTAATACTTTTTGAGGTTCTTTGTATTGACGTAACAGTGCTCATGCCTAAACAAGACAGGAATAACTTGGGGATACAAGTTTGTTATGTCGAGATAATATGTGTATCTGAATTGTCATGTGTTATTCGTAAATCGTGCAATGATATGTGTCACTTTAGAATCGGAAAACATAAGTGAAAAAAATTTAGAAATTAAGTATAAAAAAATTAAAAATTTAAAAAATTAAAAAATAAATAAACAAAAAAAGAAAAATCTATACCCGCCTAAATATTAAATGTGAATATTTTGCATTCTTCGCGTAGAACACATGCATTTGTTTTTCAGCAACGGTAGGAATCTGACCGGGTGTCGTGTCTAACCCGAATCTAAAAGAAGATAATTACTAAATTTTTTTTTAAAAAATAAAAAAAATTATGACCGTCATGCTCAGCCTGGTGGTAGCACAGATGATTTCAAAAATTTTCGACATAACAAACTTGCACCCGTAAGCTGTTCCTATCTTGTTTAGACATGTGCGGTTCTCAGTTCAACAAAAGTATGTATTCATAGTTAGTTAATACAAAGAGCCTTGGGTTACACTGAAGATCGGTTTTTTTAATATATTTAGACATAACGAATTTCACGAGTCATAAGTCATATCCTTGCGATCAATAAAGTATTGATGAATAAAATTTGTAATACAAGGCGATAAAGATCGACTCAAATATAATGAATAAAAAAAAATGAAGCATGAAACAATAAAAGAATTATGTTTTTAAATATCAATGTATAATAAGTATACAATATTGGGCAAAAATTGTAGAATAACGGTAATTTGGCAAATGATCACGTGCCGCTCTGCGGCACGTGTAGCCAATCATTTGCCAAATTACTTTGCCCAATATTGGTGTTATCCGGCAATTTATGATCATGATTGGTAGGGAGTTGCTCCGCTGAGTTTTAATTTATATAAACATGTTTACATCATAACACATGAAAAATAACAAGAAGAAATAATTTCATGATCATATGAGTTTGTCGGATAATTATTATTATCGTGCAAACTCATATGATCATGAAAAAATTTCTTATTGTTATTTTTTGTATGTTATTACGTAAGCACAACAATCCCAAATTAAAACTCAGTTAGCCAATCGCAACTTTTAAATCATGATCATAATTGCACAATAACATCGATATTGGATCATGCGATGATAAATATCACAAAATTTGTTCTGTCAGAACAAACGATTGGTCGAAACGTGCCGCTACGCGGCACATGTCAGTCAATCATTTGCTCCGACAAACCTAATTTCATGATATTAATCGTTGCATGACCAATATCTTATAAATAATAATTATTGGGAATTAGTATTTCCACACCCCTCTTTGGTATTGCCACACCCATTTAGATTATTTTAATTTTTTAAAAAAATTTTTACTTTTGATTGAAGATATCTTGGAACCCACCTGACCAAATTCAATCAATTTTTTTTCTTTGAATTCAATAGCTTTTTACAATTAAAATAAAAAAAAAAAGTTGATTGAATTTGGTCAGGTGGGTGCCAAGATATCTCCATTCAAATTTTGTAAACAATTTTTGCTGCAACTTATATAGATATTTAAATTTTACAAAATCTTTGATTGAAAATATCTTGGAACCCACCTAACCAAATTAGATCAAGTTTTTTTTTCTTTACATTCTATAACTTTTTACAATTAAAAAAAGGTTAAGTGAATTTGGTCAGGTAGATGCCAAGGTATCTTCAATAAAGTTTGTAAACAATTATTGCCATAGCTTATATTTGATTGACATTTAGTATTTTGCAAAAATTTGATCAAAGATATCTTGGAGCCCACCTGACTAAATTTGATCAACTTTTATTTTGAATTCTATAGCTTTTTACAATTAAAATAAAAAAAGTTAATCGAATTTGGCCAGGTGGATGCTATGTTAAACTTTGAACCAATTTTTGCTATAGCTAATATTTGATAGATATTTAGAATTTTATATTATTATTGTTTATCATAGAAGCTATTTCTTCTGGTGAAGAAGCAACTTCCATGGCAACAATACCTCTGTGCTCTATAAAGTACAGTATGGGTTAGGGTTACAGAACAAGCCACCTGATATCATGTATGCAGTCTTTGCAAGAATTAAGTACTCTAAGAATTTGGGTCTTGCACCTTGAGTGCAGTGGAAGGGTTGTAGTTAGACACAAAGTTGAAAAAAATTTAAGAACAAAGAAACGACAAATCATCAAGTCACTCAAATACAAATACAAACCAACTCACACTATGACTCATTGTCATATCTGAAACGTGCCAATTTGAGTACAGTTTGTCATTGGGTTTTGAACACCTGAAATGATATTCCTGAAGATATTATTGTATGAGCATTTAAGAAATACGGTATCTCAAATTGCCTATCAGGAAGCAAAGATCATTTAATTTATGATGATAATAAGGGCAATAGTGATAAATTTTATGAATATAATAAAGATGAATTTGATAAAGATGAATTTGACAAAGATTATGAGCCTAAGAAGGGTAAATTTGATAAAAGTAACTAAGATGATGATTTAAATGAATATAATAAGTGGCCAGAATGCTTTGTTGTTATTGAAGTATAAGGTAAAGATTAAAATTTGTTGTTTATTTTATAATTGTGATTTTTTTAAAAAGACTAAATATATTACGAAAATAGGTTTTAAATGCAGTCAATTATCTAGCAATTAGATTTTATTAGTTATTATAATAATATAATAGGCTATCGAATCCACTGATTTACTGACTTTCAATAGTTCGTTTATCAGTGCAAAATCTGTGCAATTAAAATTAAAATGGTAGTAGAATTTTAGCATACAAAAAAATTATTTGAAACATAATAGCCAGTAAATTTTATCTCTGTATTAAACAACCAAATTAGGCCTACCTTTTTTGTAGTGAAATTTTGAGATAATTTTCAAAATTACATCTAACTTTATATATTCTATAAGGGAAGTGCAGTAAATCACGTAATTTCCTGGGGGCCGCCATCTATCACGTCCTATATATATATATATAGTCTAAATAGCCAATGATATTGAAGTGTTCGTCAAATATATTTTTTTAAAAAATTTTATTTTTCTGTCAAACATAAAAATCAAAAGTCAATTAATAAAAAGTTCTCCTATACTTATGAAAATTTTGTAGTAAGTGTATTTTGATCTGCTAAATAAGGTTACTTAATCGATTTTTTTCGATTTGCTTAGTAAAATTTAGGCTTTACTATGTAGCAGTGTTTGTTAATTGTGGGGCGAATATATTTTTTTAAAAAACTTTAATATTTTTGTCAAACGTAAAAATCAAAAGTCAATTAATAAAAAATTCTCCAATACTTAAGAAAATTTTGTGTTAAGTGTATTTTGATCTGCTGAATAAGATTACTTAAGGGTAGGGTATTGATCTGCAATGTTACACATAAATGTACTAGTAAAAATTATGGAAACCAGATAGTTTTTAGTAATGTAACTTTCTCGTGACTAGTAATAAATAATTATTGTAATAATTTCTCGTAAAAATTTGTTTTCCTAGCTTTGCTTGAACTTATATCTATTATAAAAACCGTAAGTTCTTTCAACTTTACTTGTTTTTGTTAATTTTATATAAAAAATATATATAAGACAAGTTGTTTATCTCAAGGTTAAAAATGCGCATGTAGAAGTAAACATATTTATTTTTTATTTACTCTTTTAGATATTCGTTTTATTACTCAATATCAACTTATTTTGAATATAAAACATGGTAAAATATGTTTATTAAATAAAAACTACTATGCATATATATTTTTTCTTATTAAAGCTATTTTTAGAACACCAATAAAAACTGGCCAAAAAAGCTACTTCTTATGAACAATCAACGTCAAAAGTATTTTTGATATAATAGATCAGTTTTTGTTCGTGAAGACCCTAAATTTTTACGAATATTACCTTAACATAGTCAATTTAAAAGTGCAATACAAGAAAAAAAATCCTGTATATATACTATTACAAGTTTCTGATATAGATTCAAATTTGCAAAATAAATCACTAGTTCTTTTAATACCCAGTTATAAAGTTTTTATATATCATGGTGGTTGTTTTTGTACAGTAGAACTAGAATAGAGTGAAACTAAACAAATTATATTGTGGATATGGAATGAATTTGGTACCGATAGTATATTTCAGAATAAATCAAATAATCAACAAACTTTTAAGAGATCAGATGATTTATTACACTATATTGAAATAATCCATCAATTGTATATACTGGTCATCTTTCAATACCATATTTATTAGGGTTAACTTCAACAGAAAATGTTAAATAGTTATGTGGATTTATTGGAGCAAAATATTCTAATATTTAATTTAGAATATAAACATTATAAAGCTGAAAAAGAAATGAATACCATAATCAAATCAGCAAAAAGAGACGTGGATCATTTAGAAGCTAAAATAGAACAAGGAAATCAACCAAATCTTGTTCTTAATTTACAAAAATCAAATATTAATCCAGTTTTAATACAAGCACTAGGTAATAAAATAACAAAAACTCAAAACCAACTAAATAATACTAAAAAACGATTACGTCACTCTTGTAATAAAATAATATCCTTACAAGAATTATTAGAAAATGAATCTGATAATTCAAGGTAATATAAAAAAAACAAAAAAATAATTTATAATAAGTTATTTCAATAATAAATTATTATATCTTATATAGTAATTATAGTGAAAGTAGCGATATAGAAAAAGATCAAGATTCTTTATTTATAACAAGTGAAACATCTGAACTTCAAGAAATTATAGATACAATGATTACTAAAAGCAAATTAGGCTCTAGTTTGTTTGTTAGTACAAATACTTTTCTCGAATTAATTATTAATCAACCATGTTCATTATGTTTCAATACTGATATCAAAACCAAAAAATATCAAATAACAGCTTGTGGATTTTCTGTAAAAATTAATATTACCTGTAATAAATGTTCTATGACAATGTTTCATAAAAATGAAGCAGCTGGAATTGACTATTCAAAGCTTGTTGCTGGAGCAGGTTTAGTTGGAAAGAAGAATGGGCAACAATGTTATGTGCATGTGGTATTACATGACAAAGTGGAAAAAAACAATACTTTCAAAAACAAGAAACTTTTTTTCAAAAAATTCAAGAAAGTGCTGAAAATAGTGCGAATTTTGCTTTACATGATGCATGTAAACAAATTCAAGCACAAAATAAACATACATTGGAAGTTAGTTTTGATAATTCGTGGAGTCATGTACGAGAAGCATCACAAGCTAGTGGTAAATTTATCTATAATGGAAATATTGAAGGTTAGTACTAAATTAATTATATTAACAAATAAATATCAATAATTTTAATAATACTTATTAATTATTAAAAGGATATAATTCCAAGCCTATTATAGCTTATAATTTAGTAGAAAAACCTCAAATTTATAAAAATAAAAAAGGAGAAACAATTACAATTAATGAAGGAAATTACAATAGTAGTAGCAAACAAATGGAACATGCGAATTTAATTGGATCTATTGCAAAAATTACACCTACACTTATTGAATACAATATGGTTCTTGGAGTTGCTGTAGATGGAGATTTAAATAGTAATAAAACATTAGCAGACCAACCAATTGTATCAAAAATTTTTGTGGATTTAAAACACAAAGCGACAACTGTAAGAAAAAAAATAGGTAAAATAAAGTTTTTATATTTAATATTGTAATATCTTTATATATATATATCTAATAAACTATTAATTTTAGTTAAAAATGAAAGATGGAAATACCTTGAACAACCAATAATGAACTTCTATACTCAAGCTGTATATGCTGCTTGCATTTGTGCTAGTGATGATAACTATCCACCAATTACAGATAAAGATTTATACCAAATGCACTATGATATTGTAGTAGAGCATCTATTTAATAATCATAGCCAGTGTTGGAGCAAAATATGCTGGAAGGTAGATAATCCAGACTTGGTCTTACCAGAACCTAATCTTGTTGGCAAATCTAGTATACAATTAAATGCTTTAAAAACTTTTCTTAAAGGAATTACTCTATTATCTCCTCGTCAAAGTTTAATTACAAAAATGCGTACTAGTCAAAATGAATCTGTAAATAGAATAAAGTTAAATTATACAGACAAAAAACAAGATTATTCAAAATCTTATAGAACTCATCATGCATTAGCAGTAATTCATAACAATAATGGTTTTCTGGAAATGTTGCAGATTTTGCGACAAGCAGGAGAAATTTCGAGTTTTTCAGACCAAGTTTTACTAAATATTAGAAAAATTTGGAAACAAAAAGAAGATAAACGGAATTGTAGTATTGCCAAAATTCATAAAAGAAATGAAATGCGAGTAAAAAAAATAATTCAGCAAAAAAACCAATTACAAGATTTTGATTGGTCACAAGTAAGTTAAAATTAAATTATCTAATTAGTATTCTACAACAGACATTTAAATTAAAATATAAAAAGTTAATATCTATAATTCTGATCTATTAAAGCTAATACCAGTATTAAAAATTAATATTATAATTAAAACTAAATATAGTATTGTGCTTTTAATAAATCGAAATTATATTGCATTATATTTTGATTACCTGTTGCAGAGTGCTAGTATAAAATATTAAAAAAAAACTAAATTAAAACTTAAAAAATAGGATTTAGTTCCGTATAGAAAAATAGTACAAGATAATATTACCAGATCTATGTTCCGTCCATCCTTTTTTGAACTTATCCCTAATTTTGATAGCTTTATTTTATGTGAAGACTGTGGTTCATTTCCAAAAAGATTTCCAGAACAAGGCCTTTGAAAATTGTGTGGATTTTATTGGAATCATGGATTAACAAATTATATTGTTAATACAAAATTTCATTCTACAAAAGAAAAATTACCAATACAATCCCTATTAAATATGATTGAAGCAGTTTTGTTAGAAGTTTTTAATTTTCAACATTATAAAGAGTTGCAGTATGAAAGTATAGAAAGTTTTATGTTAGGCAAAGATAAATTAACTATTATGCCAAAAGGAGGAGATAAAACTTTAATTTTTTCTGTGGCTAGTGTGTTGTTTTGTGGATTGACAGTAGTATTCACTCCGTTAAAATCTCTAATGGGATGCCAATTGGTATATAAATAAATTAATATTATTATATTATGCAATAGACTTAAACTATTATTAACTAATACTGAATTAAATTTATAATATAGAAAGAGCTAATCGATATAGGAATACCTTCAGCATATCTTTTTGCTGCCACAGACCAACCTCCTGATATACAAGAAAAAATTTTTTCAGAAATTGCTTCAGGATATACTAAAATTTTGTGGATTACACCAGAAAAGTTTATTCAAAACCTAAAATTTCATCAAATGTTAAAAAAAATAGCTGAAACACGTAAAATTCAGTTCGTTATAGATGAAGCCTACTGTATAATAGAATATGCACATTTTAGGTAATTGTTTGTAATTAATTAACAAATAAGAAAAATTCTAAACTTAACTTATTAATAGACTAGCCTGGAATCAAATCAACTATTCAAGTTGAAAGATGAATTTATCTCGGCACCAATCCTTCTGTTAACTGTAACTTGTAATGAATTTATGGCCAACCAATTGATTATAAATCTTAAATGTCCTAATTTGAATATAATTCGCAGTAAACATATTCATAGACCAGAATTAAATCTTCAAGTGCATCCTAAGCCTATAAAAAAAGATAAGCTATTAGAAGCGATATTTAAAATTATAAATAAGATCACGTCTGGACGAATAATTATCTATTGTGCAATGCCAGATGAATGCATAGATATCGTTACAGCTCTTAAAGGACAATATAATTTAGATTCAATTACAACTTACCATGGAAAAATGTCTAGTAATGAACAAAAAAAAGCTCTAACAGGTTGGAAAACTAGTCTCTATCGATATATAGTGGCAACTAATACTTTTGGAATGGGTGTACATATTGCTAATGTAAGAGTAATAATACATGCAACATTTCCAATTTTGATTACAAATCTTGTACAAGAAATTGGCCATGCTGCACGTGATGGTAATCCTAGAAAATCTATAATATTCTATTCACGAAGTGACATTCAAAGATTAATTCTAATCAAAGCAAAAAATAAGGAAATGTAAATAATTAGTTTGTATTAAGATACAAAAAAAAAATTCAACATAAATTTTATAAGATTACTGATAGGTGATTGATTTGCAGTTTTTCACAAGATGATGATTTCGCAGCAACTATTTTTGAGTCATCTTATTGTTTTCAAGATATTTACACTTGTCGGCAAATATTGTACTATACATCTTTTAAATGGACTATAGATCTATCGATTTCTGAATGCAATGTATGTGATAATTGTATTAGACGATCTCAAAATAAAGCAGTGCGAGTTAATGTTTATAATGACTTGTTAAGAATGCTAAATATAACAGAAAAGTTGTTGAGAATGGTAACCGAGAGAAATTGATGAGTTTTGAAAGAGAGGAGTTAGTAGATGTTTTCTTAAAAGCTGAGAACAAAAACACAAGAGATAAAAACTTATCATTGTTTTGGAATGAGGAAGAAGATACTTCATATAAACCAATAATTTTTACTCGAGATGCATGCTTTCACATGGTAGATAAGTTAATCGCTAAGGGGCTTATAAGGCAGAATGTAATTATTGAACCTCTCCATTCTGGCTCTTCTATCTTAACATATAGCTGTAGTATAGTCTCTATTTCTGATAATGCGCAAGAGCAAATAGGCATGAATGAATGGTGGGAATTTGTAAAACAAAATTCAAGGCAAAAAAAGAGTGCGATAAAATAGAATTGGCTTACTTCCCATTCATTTTTAGGCTAATAATAAAGAATTACCGGTACATAGGAATGTTAATGTAAATAGTTGTACGTTGACAAAGTTAAAGTAATCAATATAAAAAAATATATTGTCTATTTGCCACATAAAACGATAATAAATTTAACTATAAAATAGCAGTGCAAATAAGATTAATCAGTAACCTAATGATCAGATTCGAATTATTGCTGAAAGGAATTAAATAGAGCAAATGTTAAATCCATTCACTAGATTAGAGATATCTTTGTATAAATAATAAGAATTTTATGTGACAAATGTGTCATCTTATATTCTAGTGATCGGATCTAAACAATTTTTTTACCATTCATACGATAAGAATCAAATGATATAAAAATTGCTCAAATTTGATATGAGAGCATATTAATTCATTAAAATAATCATTCGTCAAAGTACTTCTATCTTATAATTCGTATATGTTTATTCAAATAAGTAATTATAACTTGCCAAAGAATATTATCATTAAAACAAATACAGACTATAAGAACAAACTCAGATCTATAAAACACCCAATCCGAACCTCAACTAATGAACTCTAAACTACCATACGCTTTGACAGAATCGATCTGTAATCACAAAGAAGTTGAATATTCGTTAGTGCTTTCTTTGCCACAAAAAATATACAAACTGTTCAACTTATCTTTGCGCTAAATTACCTCTCTAAACACCATATAAACTTACCTTTAAATTGCTAGAAATTACAAAACTAAGTAACTCTTTCGACAATTCGGTATTAGTTCAAATGATAATTTTGTTATAGTCTATTAGTAAACAATATTATTTCTGCTATGCTTCTCTTAATATCAAAATCATCACCATTATAATAGACCTCAACTTATCTTTTTACCATTTTTACAAACTAAATATTTCGGTAGAATAAAAAGATCTCAATTAGTTTATAAGGCAATTTCAGTAAGCGAAAAAGAAAAAAATTTTATCAACTTACAAATCATTATATATGGTGAATGTGGGTATAATGACGAATGCAAAATGGCGAATTGAACATATTACAAGAAAACAAGATTTTTTATGAAGCACATCTGCTAAGTAAAGCTGCTCGAATATCATCTTTCACTTACTCTCAAATTTTGGCGTAACAGATAGGTTTTTTTCATTATACAATTTGGAGTAGAAATTAATTTCTGCACAAAAACGTATAAACCAAAAAGGCCATTAATAAGAAGCTACCGTATTGCATCAAAATTTGAGCGAAAGAAAATATTTTGACTTAGTGAGTAAGGTTCGATTTGCTTAGTAAAAGTCAATGAAAGAAATAGAAACGTATTATAAAAAAAAAGACATACGTTCACTATTTTACTCACACGAAATTAAAAATCGTAGCCATCTGAGTAACATCGCATGATATATATAAAGACCAATTTTTTATAAAGATTACCAAAAAAGCAGGTTCATCAGACTTTCATTAGTAAGAAGTGTTAATTTTGCCATAATAGGCTTATGCTTATATATAAATTTTTGGCATAATTTGATTGGTTATCGATCTTAACAGTTCTATTTTTATCAGATTACACAAATTGATGATCATTATTTGTTTGAGTCAATTTTCGCATATACATCGAATAAAAGATACCCTACCCTTAATTGAATTTTTTCGATTTGCTTAGTAAAATTTAGACTTTACTATGTAGCAATGTTTGTCAATTGTGGGGCGAATATATTTTTTTAAAAAATTTTAATTTTTCTGTTGAACATAAAAATCAAAAGTCAATTAATAAAAAATTCTCCAATGCTTATAAAAATTTTGTAATAAGTGTATTGATCTGCTGAATAAGGTTACTTAATCGATTTTTTTCGATTTGCTTAGAAAATTTAGACTTTACTATGTAGCGACCTTTGTCGATTATGGGGTTACTTATTTTCAGGTCAAAGACATTTTTGAATTTTTTTTAAATATACTAAAATTTGATTGGTCAATAGTCCTATCACTAGGGGGGCAGGACCTATATAAACCCTAATCACATAATTTACTGCACTTCCCTAACTTCATATCATAATCTATTTAAATTGCTATCTTTTTTTTGGATACTCTGATATTAATGCGACTTTAGGCATAGGTATAAATTATATATGGAATTTGAAGTATTGCTTGGACCTTAATTTCTTGCTATTGTTTCGTTATTATTTGTTTGTACTTGGGTTACCAGCTTTACTACCTCTATACTACTATGATTTCAAAATTCTGGAATTCTATAATTATGCAATTGAAATATCAATAATAAGTATAAATTAGTATAAAAAAATTGAACTACTGAAAATAAAAATTTTGAGCTATATTTTTTTGAGTAAAAAATTTTTTTGATATACATATTTTTATATATGGAGTGTTACATATTAAAACAGCCCTTTTTTGCAATTTTTCAAAAATTGAGTTTTCATTAGATTTATATAAATTTTGACATGGTTGATATTTTTCAATTATAAATAAAAGTCAATTTGCATAATAAACAATCAAGATAATTGTAAAAGAAAAAATACATAAAGCTGCGTAGGGCCAACACATCACGAGATTACCTGATAGTCACCTGTTACATTTAACCAATCAAAATTGTGAAATTTAATTAACCTGGATCAGTCCAAAAATCAAAACAAATGATTAAACTCAATTATCTCAAAATAAATTATAAGAAAAAAGGGCTGTTTTAATATGTAACACTCCATATAATGGTAACAATACCATATATGTCTGAAAATAACCTACTATGATACCTAAAATAAGCTACCCCCCTGATTTTTTTTAAAAATCTTAAAATATTCATTAGCAGTTGCTACATATAAAACTTTTTTTCTACTAAGTAAACTTCAAAAAGTCGATTAAGTAAAATTGTTTAGCGCATCAAAATACACCTACAGTAAAAATTTGGCATCATTTGGATAACTTTTTATTAGTACTTTTTCAATTTTTTCAAAAAATGCTATATTTCGAAAATAAGCTATTTTACGATTTTTCATATAATTTTTGGCCAAAAAAGGTAGCTTAATTTCGGACACATACAGTACACTGATTGACATTCTTGTTTCTGTTCCCAATTCGCTTTTGATACTTAAGAGATGCCACCTCCTCTACTCATTTCACTCTTCTCAGAATTGACAATTATGCTAGTTCCATGTAGACTTTTATGAAGGAAATTTGGACCTGGTGTTTTACAATGTATATATATTATATGACAAAAGGGTAATTTAATATATATATAAATAGAAAGTAATTGATTGTATTAGAGGTTAGAGGTTAGTTTTAGAGTAGGTAGATTTTAGAAAAATTGACAAGTAAATAAATATTTAATAATAATAAATAAATAATTGATTTTTATATATGCATCAAAATTTGAATATAGGGAGGTAGCTTATTTTCAGAACTAAAAATTTGTTAATTATCTTTTGGGGTGACAAAGGAGGTAGCTTATTTTGGGTCTAAGACATTTTTATGTTTTTGAATTAAAACAAGAGAGGTAGCTTATTTTCAGAGGTAGCTTATTTTTGGCGACATATAGTAATTATTGCAAATGTGATTAGAGAAGTATCAAATTTCAGATTATTTTCTAGAAGAGTAAAAATATATATAAAAATATAACTATTTTCATTATAAAGGTCAAGTAGGCCTCTGATAAAAAAAAACAGATAATAAATAATATGGCCCTTATTAAAGTAATTTACTTTTTACATTTATTCTTGCTTATTAATTATTGCAAATGTAATTAGTAGAATGCAGTTACTAGGGTTCCTTAAATTCAAATCAAATTAAATATTGAATTATTTTGAATTTGATTGAATTTGATTCAAATATTTGAATTTTAACTTAATTTGAATTTAAATTTTTAATATTAATGTTTAATCAAATATTTGTCAAATCAAATCAAATTTGGCAGTATTTGAATTTGATCAAATTAAATACAGTCAAATTTGAATTTGAATATGATCAAATATTTGATTCAAATATTAGAAAATCAAATTAAGTTGCAAAACTCTAGCAGTTATTTTGCAAAGTAATTTTTTCTTTTATATTTGTAGCAATTGATATTACTTATTCATAATACTAATTGTGCTTGTTAATCTTCATACTAACTTAAAACTTTTGAAAAAATATTATACAATTTCTATAAAAAAATTATATTTTATATAGTTATTAAAATTAAATCTACTTAAAATTGATTAAGAAGTTTATTAGGAATGAATTGGTTTAGTTTAAAAAATTTCTTCTTGTATATATTGTCCAATTCTTTAATAAATAATTGTATAGTCTAACTATATAGTACTTTCAGAATCTAAATATATTTATATTAAATTTGGTTTAAAATTACATATTATATTTTATAATTCTAAAAACAAACATAGTTTAAATCATCTATTTTGAAGTAAACTACAAAGTATGCATACTATAAAGCAAATATAATTGTTAATTTTTCAAGATTTTACAAACTAAATATATTTTGATCCAATAATCTTTAGTAGTTCTAATAGTTGTATTTAATGAGTTTAATAGCTTTAATATAAAAATATAATTCTTTTATATAATAAATAAAGGGTTTACAATATCAATGAAAAATTTTCTATTAAGAAATTTGGTAAGCTTTCAACTACATTATGAAATCAAAATAAATATTCTTATAACTCAGATATTTTTAAAATTTATAGTACAAAACAATTTGACAAATTACAATTTTATCTGTTTTAATAATCTATAATTACTAAATTTTAAGTTAATTTTAAATCATAATTAAGTGAAATTAGAATTTTCTAAGCAACTGCATCACTTTAAAAATTTGTTGCAACAAAAGTTAATTTGAAACATACAAATTTTTGATTTCAATATACTATATATATATATATAATAGCTACTAATTAAAGTAATTTAATAGTTTTAATTAAATATATGCTAAATGGATTTAGAATCATCTTTAAGTTAATTCAAAATTCTTAAATACTTTGAGTAAATTTAAAATTTTGTTTCAATATACTGTATATTTATTTAGAATCAACTTATATTAATTCTATATCTACCAAGATTTTGTTCTAATATTTAATATTTATATTCTTATATAGTGATTCTAGCTAATCAAAATTTATTGGTTAGGAATACATTATTATTAATCAACTCTTCCTGTCGATTACTTGTACAAATTTCTGAACAAAAGAAAAACAAAAAATTTTTTTAGTAAAAGACAAAGCAGCTATTAATACTGGTTTTTATAAAAGACGACTTTTTGCTGCTATTCTGGGGACTCCTTTATATATTTGGCATGCAAGCCAAAAGCATCAGTTGTGCAAAATAATTGGTAGTGGATGCCCTTGGTACAAGAAATTCTGGTAGAAGTTTTCTTTCGTCAACGAAGATAAAATAGTTTGGCTAAGTGGTGAACTAAAAATGAGTTTTTCAATATGATTTTTATAGTTTTTGGTTACAAGAACTTATTCGACCATACACTCACTAACATATTCTTGCTTGAAGTTTTTTTTCTGGAATTTTGGATGAAAAGTGGGAAACTCGGCATACCCTTCCAAAAGATTGGCATTGTTGTTTCTATTCTAATCGGGAAGAAGACATGCAAGTGAATAAACAGGAATGGATGTATAATGAGATATGCGCATAGGAGTAGGCAGATCTGCAAAGACTAAATTCCAAATTGTTATTTTATTTTTCTTTTGTATACATATAATACTCTGGCGAGGCGTTTTCTTATGCAGTATTATATAATTTTTATCAGGGAACATTCTTGAAGATTCTTTTTAGTGAAATATTCTAGGATATTTTTTTTCTTTTCTATTTTCTTTCTTTTTCTTTTCTTTTTTTTTCTTTTATATATATGTCAGGCCATATTCTTTTTTTATGCTTTTTTCATCTTGTTCTATTGATATTTGGTCTTTTGTTTAGGTTGTGTAGTACTCCCCCATTTTTCTTCCTTCCTTTATTTTCATCCCTTTTATACTCTTTTATATATTTTGTTTTTTTTTCTTTAGTTTTATTATGCAGATATTAGTTAGCAAACTGTTCTGCCAGGATTTAGATGGAAGAAGTTTTTAAGAAAAGAGATGATCATAATGAGCCATAGAACTCAGCTGTTAATATATATATTTAGGTAGCATGGCAGACATTGTTTTAATTGGTCAAAAAATGTAAACAAGTAAACAATATGCATAATGTAAATTATTATACAAATTTGATATACAGTTATATCGATTAGAATTTTCTAGTTGAAAGGCAAATGTTCATATGATTGGTTAATTTTTGTAGATCTATCTATGGATTCCCATGATAACTAGCCAATCAAATAGATAATTTTTAATATTGTATTACTAATAAACTTAAGCTCAAATTGATTAAAAATTCAATATGTGAATAAATTATTAACAAAGCTATCTTTTATTCCTTTTTCCTATATTCTTTATTTATTACACATTTTGAAAAGTTTTATTAAAGATGCAACTTAACCCTTACCCTATATAATTAATAAAACAATAATACTTATATATATATTGAAATACTACTTAACCCAAAGTTATATTTACTACTATAGTATAACTATAATGTAAAATAAATAGTAAAATTAGTACACATATGGGCCAATTTGAGTAATTCATAAGTAGTGCTTATTTTTTTTAAACTTTAATGTTAAATAACTTTTGATCGACTAGTTCATTTTAAATGATTTTACTACCAAAATGTTTGTCTCTTTGAGACGATTCCA
This sequence comes from Gigaspora rosea, assembly GCA_003550325.1. NCBI lineage: Eukaryota > Fungi > Glomeromycota > Glomeromycetes > Diversisporales > Gigasporaceae > Gigaspora > Gigaspora rosea. Next base: position 363,667 of record QKWP01000026.1, read on the forward strand.
ACAAGCCCAAAATCATTAAAACCCAATTACAGAAATATGAGAAAATGCACTGTCAAATAGGTGACACACCTTTAGGGTTGGACAATTGGTTAGATCTAGATCTAACCAATTGTCCAACTCTAAAGGTGCGTCACCTATTTGATAGTGCATTTTCTCATATTCCTGTGCTTGTTGGAATTGTCTCAAAGAGTCGAACATTTTGGTAGTAAAAGTATTTAAAACAGACCAGTAGATCAAAAGTTATTTAGCATTAAAGTTTAAAAAAAATAAGTACTACTTATAAATTACTTAAATCAGCCCATATGAAGTCTATTATTATTATAGCATATCAAATGGTACACTAAAGTTCCAGTTTGAAGTTTATATGTAATGTCTCAATCTTCTTTTTTATTGAACATTTTAGAACTTACATATAATTAATATAACTAGTAGTATATAGTAAAAATACTCACTTCTAAGTGAAGTTTTTGGAGAGATAGATTATTTTAAATTAATTTTAACAATGAATATTTACGTTTGTTTAGAGCAATTATTGTTTATGAAATATTATATTTCCAAAAAGTATTTTAAAGTGCATAAATATGATTTTATTTTTTAGCAGCCCTGTTCTATTGTTAGTGGGTCTATTTATATACCAATATGATCATACAAAATATTTCTGAATTAATATGATTTTTCTTTAAATATAGATTTGGAAAAAGTGATAAAGATGTAGGTGCAATATAGCAAATCATCCAATTCCTCTGCATTTTATTTTGAAGTTGACATTATAGATGAAAGAAAAATAAGTATGCTGAAATATATTTCCAATAAATTAAAATGGCAATTTTTATTACTGTGTGAAATCACGTAATTTCATCTTTTTCTTTTGAATTAGTTTTATTTATTAGTAAGTTGATTGGTTTTTTTAAAAAGATAAATTTTAGTATTAAAAGTATTTCTGAAGCATAAATATTACCAATTCCGCTAATTATTTTTTGTTCTAATAACACAGTTTTAATAGAAATTACTATTATTTCTCTTTAAATTAATTTTAAGGCTATATGATAGTTGAAAATAATTTGGCAAGGCAGCAAGTGGCAAAGACTTTAATTGTAATTTTTTAACTAAATTAGCTGTGATTTTTTTGCCTCCTTTTAAATAAATTAAAATGTCAAAAGGAGCTTGAAACAATGGGGTGCCCAATTTACTATGCAAATCAAAATTATATATAGATCTTATTTTTTAAATAATCGATGATTTTTTAGGTGATTATTAATTGATGAATACATAATATGTTTTTTATATATAAAACTGGGCTTCACTTTTTTAAATGCATAGATTGCTAATTTTTTCTTAGCGCAAAATTTTACTACTAAGCAATTCTTACACATAGTCTTTACAAAGTTACAAGATTTTTTCTTGTTACTTATTGGAAAACAAATTTTTTTCTGACATTTTTTAAATGAGCAAAATTTTAATTAAATTAATCGAACAAATTGAATAACTAGTAATTCTTTTTGTAATTTTGTTCTTTGAAACTTCATAGCTATGAATCTAAATAAAGGTTTGAAATTGCGTGTTAAATAATACTTGTAAAATACATAATTGATATTGTTATACAACAGTCAAAAAAATCTTCAATATAAATTGTTAAATGATACCATGTTGTCAACCTAGATTTCTACCTCTTTAGAGAAATGCTAGAGACAGAGCGACTAATGCAGGGAGGCACTTTATGTAATTCACTCTAATTACTGTGGTATGCAAGAGTCGGAAGGAATACTGTTATTTGGGCAGTATTTTGTAAAGAGGCTTGGGGGATTTGCAATTACGAAAGAGGCCACAATTAATAGTATATGAGGATACTAAGAATTGTATCAAATGTATTTCAGTGAAGACACACTACTTCACTTATTCTTTATTCAATAAACCAGAGATTATTCACTCTACTTTTTAGCAAAGGAAAAACCTTGGGTATTTATACATGTTTGTCCAATATAAATAAATACAAATAAAGAAATCTATATAATCGATAGATTTGATATATGCTAATGCTAAATATAATAGTTATAATGAATATAATAAAGATAATAAATATAACTATAGATGCTGGTGAAATTAAACCATTTCACCAGGTGAAATGGTGAAATAGTTTCACCAGAATTACACCAAAATTTAATTTTGGTGAATTGGTGAAATTGGTGAAGTTGGTGAATTGGTGAATTGGTGAATTGGTGAAACAGTGAATTGGTGAATAGTGAATTGGTGAATTTGCTCAGTCCTATAAACGGTTAATAGTTCTGACCTCAAAGTGTGCCTGTAAAAACATAAAATGTAAAAACTTGAACAAAAACCTAACCGAATTCCAGGCTGAAATAATTCCAGACTCTGGAAATTCACCATTTCACCATTCCGCTGTTTCACCATTCCACCAATTCACCAATTCACCAATTCACCATTTCACCATTTCACCATTTCACCAATTCACCAATTACACCAATTCACCAGTTACACCAGTTTCACCATTACCGATTGGTGATTGGTGAAATGGTGAAATCATTTCACCACTCTGATTTAATTTCACCAGCATCTATAAATATAACACATATATCCTAAATATCAGCTATATTAGATATGTTAATTATATCTGTCAAAACTGTAATGTCCAAAATGTCTAATATGTCTAAAATGTCAGACATATCTGTGATTAACTGAAATGTCTAGGATTGCTCGAAATGTCCGATATTTCAGTGTCACGGGTGGCGCAGTATTGATCGACCAATAAGATTTGGGCGCAGTAGGACGTTTTGTAAAGACCAATCATTCAGTTTTGACTATAATGTGCTAGAACGGTCCAATCGAGATGAATTTGGTACCATTCGAAAGCTCTCATCGAGGCGGTCACGATGGTGGTAGTTTCATTAAAATTGGGTCACGGGTCAAGAGTTATCGTCGTTGTACGTTTCATACGTTTTTACAGGTCTAACAACATATAGATTTGATATTCATAGTATACTGCACACCCCATTGAAACAAGGCCCAAGTAGAATGATTTTCCACTGTGCTATTCTTACAATTCTTATAGGTCATTGTTTCAGAACTCTGAAGAACTCTAATACAACTCAGATGATTTTAAAAAGGAAATTTTGCATAGAAATTTATCAAACGTTGCATTTTTATATAGTAAATTTTCAAATTCGCTTTATTTTATACATCTATTTGGCTAAAATCCTGCTAAATTATACAAACTCAGATCTAAGTTGTATCAGAGTTCTTCGGGGTCCTATTGTTTCTATTAGCAATACCATTGGGTGTTGTTTAAATTTTAAAAAAATAATACTATATTCTTATACTAAAAATAGATAGGTATTGCAAAACTTTATAGTTTTTCCAGTTTATATTATGTATATCATGGTATATAGTTTAATATTTTACAAAATAAATTTTAAGGTATTGTATTCCAAAATTTAAAAGGCACCTTATATCCTTGAGTTGGATTGTGATCACAAGGTGGATCTATAGAAGTAAATTTTAGTAGTAGAAAATTTAAATTTGCAGGTAATTCTGAATAATTATAAGCATAATTTAATACATAATTTTTGTAAAATAATGACTACTAATGGGTGATAAATTATTGAAAAATAATTTAATCGAAGCATTTAATATGTGCATTAAAATGATGAATATTTATTCACTTGAAGATTTAGTAAATTCGTTAAAAATCAAACAAAAAACTGTTGCTCTAAAATTTCGAGAAAAGCTTAAGGAAGTTATAAAAATTTAATTATTGTTTTAACAAAATTGATTGATATTGAACCAAACAACAAATTTCGAGAAAAAGTCTATTATAGTAGGACCCCGAAGAACTCTGATACAACTCAGAATTTCTATGCAAAATTTTCTTTTTTAGAATCATCTGAGTTGTATCAGAGTTCTTCAGAGTCCTATTATAGTATTATTTAATAGAAAGATATAATGAAGCAATTATTGATCTAACAAAATTGATTGATATTGAACCAAACAACAAATTTGCACTAAGATTCCTATATAATCTGATAAGAAAGTAATTATTGATCTAGCAAAATTGCTTGGTATTGAATTTAGTAATGACATAGATGAATTATTGAAAAAAATTGATCAAAGCATTTAATATGTGCAATAATGTGACAAATATATATATATCTTATACTTACCTCCTGACAATTAAGTTTGTAAATCTTTAAATAAGCAATAAATAAAAATAAAAATTAAAATATTTTTTAATCTTTTTATGAAATTTGTCTTGATTTTCTTCCACGCTAAATCTATAATAATAACAAATAGCAGTTTTCTGAATCCCTATAGAATTACCCACCTCAGCAGATTTCACATATTTGGATTGTCATATAATTCGATATAGATTTAAATCATTTTATACATAATCGTTAAATAGAAAAATAAGGCGCAAATGATCAATAATGCTATATTCTATTACCTTTATTGCACTTTGTGCTGTACAAAAAAAATATAGATGTGAGCACAATTGATTCTCCAGTGTAGCATACTATTGCGAAATGTTTTAAAGATTTACTCCATTTTTTTTTTACCTTATATAGCTTTCACCTTCTTCAAGGAAACTATATACATTGCATATCTTTAATGGATCAGGAGCATTGCCCTTTAAAAATATGTATATAATTCAACTTTCTGGAAATGAAACATCATTTATAAAATATTGCTAGTTATACAAAACCTAGTAAATAAACTAATTTTTTGTTCAGCTTTCTCAATTTAATCATTGCTAAGCATATACTTTGAACATTTCGAATTAAAGAATCTGTCTTAAAGATCCAATTAATGGGTTTTATTCGACACTTTTATGGCTTTATTATGGTTTCTGTTTCCATATATTATCAATATATAAAAATTTAAGTGGTTGTTAAGACTTAATTTTTCAAATTTTTTTTGGCTATATAATTGTAAATGCTTTATACTTATTGATTTCAACTCTGATATTCAAATAAATCAGTTTGCTAACAAAGCTGATGCTACCAACCTTTGCTAAATATAAATGATTCCATCCTTTGCTGTTATAACTTATTCTTCAACTACAAACAGTGTTTAAAATTCAATTTTATTTTAATATGCAGAAAAACTTAGAAATTCTTGTAAATATAATAAAAAAATCAAAAAATTATGTGCAACACATAATAAAATCTGCAGATTTTAAAAATTTTTTGCTTGCGGAATTAACTTCAATCTGAGTTCCGCAGATTCCGCATATAGATTTTAAATACTAACTACAAAGCAGATATAAGAACTGGCTAAATAACAATAACCAAGATATTTGCAAGTCAAAATATATTATATGGGGTCTTTGCCTTGAAAATGATCTGATGGGACTATGTAGATCAGATCTTATGAATAAAATTAAAATTTCTAGCCATCTAGTAATCCAATTCAAATAAACTTTTTTTTATTTAGTAGAGCTTAGTAAGTTTTACAAAATAAAAAAAGGTTTATTTAAATTGAATTACTGGGTGGCTAGAAATCTTAATTTTATCCATAAGATCTACATAGTCACGTAAGGTCATTTTCAAGACAAAGACCCCATATATTTAATAAGGTCTGTTAAATCAACTTTCCTTAATCTATTGTAATATAAAATATACTTAGCTTTGTAAATAGTAATTTAAGTTTTTTTGCTTAAGGGAATTCCTTCAAAGATCATAAGGTGTAATTGATCAGTCTGTACTACAACTCCTAAAAATATTGGGATCTAAATGCTGCCAGTTGAAAAAGTACTATTACATTTCTAGTTGCAGTTTGAGAGTAAAAAAAAGTTTATACATGTACAGTATAATGATTAATACCAATTAACTTATTTGTTACATACTGTATTACTGCATTACTTACTGAAATTGTTCTATAAGTTTTTAGGGATACTATTTTATCTATACTGAACTTTTTTTACAGAAGATATACAAAGAGTTAAAGAATATAATAATATGTTTTAAAAAATTTTATTATATAAAACTACAAGTTGCCAATTGAAGATGTGGTTTTTTATTGTAAGGATTACTTTAAAATTTTTTTATATTGTGTAATCCAGTGATCTTCAATCCAATCAAATTGAATGTTCACCATCTTATTTAGGTTTGTTTACTACGGTATAGAGAGGCCAATTTTACTCTGGCAGGTCACGAACAGGTGTCTTGAGTAACCAGATGAACTACTTTTTACTTGTAAGACAAGGATGCCAAAAATAGTAATAGCATTTATAATGTAACTTTTTCCTTCGTAAATAAAAGTGGTATAATCACTAGGCTAATGTTAAAAAAAAATTTTATTGTCTAAGCTTAGCCATTTATATTGTGTAATCCAGTGATCTTTAATCCAATCAATTGAATGTCCACCATGCTTATTTAGGTTGTTTAACTACGGTATATAGGGAGGCCAATTTTACTCTGGCAGATCACGGACAGGTGTCTTGAGTAACTGGACAAACTACTTTTTACTTGTATGATAATGTAACTTTTTCCTTCATAAATAAAAGGTGGATAATCACCAGGCTAATGTTAAAAAAAATTTTATTGCCTAAGGTTAGCCAATAAATTTTGGTTAGCTTGGTCAGTTTAGCCAATTTTCTAATTGGGTCTTAATCACATGACCAGATATGTTATATTTATAAGCAAATAACAATAGATTGTTTATATACTGAGCCTTATAATATGCCTGACTATAATTTTAAAAATACTTTAAATAAATCTAAAAAAATCAAAATAAATATTAGAATTATCAAAATTATATGATTAGTAAGTATTTATTTAATAATGTTTTTTTTAATATTTATCTAACTCTATTTTTTTTGTATAAAATTAATTTCTATTACTTCTACCAGGACCCCGAATAATCTATGTGAGGTTATATTTGAGCATCATAGTAAAAATTTTTTTGTTAGCCGTTTTGGTTTGGTATATAAGCTATATTTTATAGATTATAACTTTTATCCATTTTTAACTTTTTTTGAAATACAATGTTCCCTAAAAAAAAAAAAAAAAAAAATTTTCTTAAAAAAAAAAAAAAAAGTCCCAAAAAAAAAAAAAAAAAACAAAAAACTGTTCACTAAAAAAAAAAACAGAATGCCCATATCAACCTATTTTTATCACTCTCTTCCTTTTACTCCTCACTCCCTTTTTCTCCTCTTTTCTCTCCCTTTTCCTCCTCTCTTCCTTTTCCCCCTCTCTCCCTTTTACTCCTCTCTCCCTTTTTTCCTCTCTTCTTTTTACCTGCTGGGTTACTATTATAGCCCAATTTTTCATTAGCACATTTCAAATATAAGATTTATAAAAATTACCCCATTAGCATTCTTTCAATATACCTATTTTGCTATTTAACAGGTTTCAAATATAACCTTTTTCTCCAATACCTACTTTTCAAATATAACTTTTTTGAAAATGGCCCTCCATTAGCTATTTTTCAACTATGATCTCACATAGATTGTTCAGGGTCCTCTTCTACCTATACTATTAACAAATCTATTAAAGTATCAATAATATATAAAATAGCAAACTGTGTTTTGAGAGCAATAGTTGGAACTTATACAGATTTGCTCTGGGTACTGCATAGTTATATAGGATGAATTTTTATGAAAGGATTCAGGTTTATATTAGTTAAAAATTAAAGAAAGTATTTTATATAGATAATTAGGTTATATGTGTTACTTGTATTCAAAAAATCTGTGCCAGGTTATATCAATCACTGTGATATAGATTTTCTAATTCACAAATCAGATTTAAAATTAGATATAATATAATATTGGGGTATTACATTGACTATTTAATCAAAACTATATCAGTTACATTGATAATTTTACTATGATCAGATTTTTATTAGTAAAATTAAAGTAATTAATTGAATAAAATTTTGCTTTACTTAATTATAAAGAAAAGTGTGAAATTCTAAAAAATTCACATAAATATTGCACTTATTTTTCTGAATTCTTTTGGCTGAAAATTTTTATCAAAACTATCTCGAGGTAACTATATTTGATTTTTTGCTAATACTCTAATTAAGTTTCGATTTATATGTTAATATAATTTTTTGCCCTTAATTAATGAATTTTCAAATATTCTTTAAAGAGATCGCTCAAAACCTATATATTAATTAAAGAAATTGAAACGTAGCTTGATTCTTTGCCTTTATATAAACAACTAGTGAAAATTTCAAGTTAATATCACATCTTAGTGATAAGTTGAAATATTTTAAAGATCAGTTTTAAATTAATAATATTCGATTAAAAACCTAGTGTAAATATTATATAATCATAATTATAAAACAAAAACTTTCAGCACATAAAGCAAGTCAAGCATCAGTGAATGCATGAAAAGCTGCTCAGAAAGAAAAAGCAGCTTAGCAAGAACAAGCTGTTCAGCAAGAAAAACTAATTTAAGATATCAATAATATATTAATCCAAATGGATAATAACAAACTGTAACAGGTTTATCAAATCATTTTTCAACCTGTTAATAATAAAAAATAAACCAAACAACACTTCACAAACGTTAATTGACAAGGTTAAACAACTATTTGACAATCAATTAAAATCTGCGATCCATTTATTTGATACAATGCGATACTCTAAAGGGCCAAGTAAGAGGTAATTTCCTTTCACTATTCTTGCAGAATAAGGCTCTAAATTTTATAAATTCATCATTATACAAAGTAGGTCAGAATACAGACTCATTAATTCAAAAAAAATTAAATAAATAAGGCACTTCAAAACAAATTATCCAATTAGAACATGCAAATGCCAAAAAGCGTCATAAAGTTAAACAATTGATAGGAACATTATTACAATATGAACTCAAACAACGCCATCATATATCAAAAGTACATGCTGCGGCTTGAAAACCACTACCTATAGATTTTTGAAGTTTGAAAGCAGGCATTCAAGATTCTCATGAAAAATAAACATCAATATACAACCCATTTTATAAACTTAGTCATACAAGCATCACAAATTAATAAAATGTCATTTCGAAGTACTATCCAAGTTACGCATTCATTTTTAGATTTTTAATTGGAAAAGATTCATTGATTTCTGCTCAGTCTGTTATTAGATGGAATAAGAAAATTAGTGAAATTCATGTAACTAAGTTGTTTAATCAAAACAGCTGTCCAGAATATTTCACTTTTGGAATAGCGGATGAATCGACCCAAGATCAACATAAAATATTTGTATTGTGTGTAATGTTCTGGAACTCCAAAGATAATAAGCCCGATTTTCAAGTATTGGCAATGAAAGATTTAAATTCTTGTACAGGAAAGTTAGTTGCACAAGCAATATTTGACATATTTAGTCATTTTAAATTAAATACACAGCAATGCTTTATATGTACTTCAGATAATACTAATTATATGAGTAGCAAAGCTAGAGATGTCACAAATGGGATGCGAACTCTTTCCAACTATCACTTGGACCAAATTTCCGATGGAAGAAAACAAAAAGTTTTTTGTTAGAGTGTGGGTAGAAGTACACAGCACCTACGGTTTCTACAAAGATTAACTATTGCTGCTATCTAGGGACTCCTTTGATATATTCAGTATGCAAGCCAAAAGCGTTTTGGTACAAGATAACTGGCAGGAGGTGGCGCCCTTGTACGGAAAATTTTGGTGGAGTTATCATTTCCGCTCTGTCAACGAAGTAACCTGTGACTATATAACGGGAAACAGCAAAAAAATGAGTTTTCCAACAACACTCTCCTGTAAATTTCTTACAAGTGATTCCTTGTATCATCTTTTTCGCCTTCCTGCCTTTCTTCCAAAATTTTTGATAAAAAGTGGGAATTTGGTTTACCCCCTCCAAAAGATTAGCTGTTTACTTTTCCAAATTCAGATGGACCCAGTAGAATGCAACCACATGACGTGTTTGTTTACGAATACGATTTTGGTGCTACTCCATATGACATGCTCAATCGATATAGTATAGGTATATTCGAGGTTGATCGTATAGTCAGAAGAAGATATTAATTAAGGTGTAGCTTTAAAGTAGAGATACACAATAGTTGCATTTGTTATATAATTTTTATTCAACCTACCACGGGTTATAATAGTGTTTTTCCTTTTCTTTTTTCCATTGGTTTTTGTTTCCTTTTCGTTAGACTAGCTTTCGTGCTTTACCATGTGGTTTTTTTTCTTTTTTGTTTTCCTTTTCCTTTTTTTCTTTTTTTTTGGTTGTTTTTCTTTTTGTATCTCTCGTTTTCTTGGCTTGATGTTTTTTTATGTTTACTCCCTCTCCTTATTTTGTCCTTAGTAAATTCCTTGTCAGTTAAAGAAATATGAAGGAGAGAAGAAGCCATTATGGTGTGGCACTTAGGCTAGTTTAACATAGCCTCTAGTTTTTAGCTTGTCTTCAAATTAGTGCAGCAAGTTGTACTTGGGCACCTTTTACAGCAGCCGGTAATGTCAGATTTGCAAATTAGGAGTAAACAAGTGTATTATGTAGTGATATACTTAGTATCTTAATAAAATACTGGCAAAACTGCCTAAGTGAAAAAAAAAAGCTAGAGGTGCAATTTCATTATTTAACCAGTTGAGTAATGCAAACCTGTTTCGAATTTCATGTGCATTTCATGTTGCACATATTGTAATAAACAATTTTGAAGAGGCTGCATTTGGTAAACTAACTAGTACAGGGTTTTAACAGAAAAAGCTTCCAGCAAATCTTCTATATTTGGTTTGGGATTTCCACGATGGAAATAATAAGAGTGATAACGATAAGCTGATGGGAATGCAATCTGATTATATTTATAAACTTTATAAAAAACGATTAAACTGTCAGTTAACAAAGTATCAGCAACCTATTAGATCAAGATAGCTCTATGAGTTAAAATGTGTGAAGCAATACTTAGAGCGAGGACATTCATGTCAAATTTACAGAATGGTTTCTATCTCGTTTTAAAACTAGAAAAAATACTCCAAAATCATATATAAGAAAATGTGAATTATTTCAAAGCTGGCTTCATAATCCTATTTTAAACACACAGGTTAAATTACTAGTCCGTTTTGGAAAAGATTTTTATTACCCAATGTCTAAATTTCCTATGGGCTACAACTCTGAATTACAATTCTTATCAATAAACCTTCCTCCTGGTTGATGTGCACACCTAATGCCTGACTTTGTAATTTGTACCATCACAAAACTTAGAAATATTGCTGAAGACCCTATTTATTTTTTAGAGAAGAGTTACTTGAATGTCTTGATTCATTAAATGATGATCAACTTGCCAAGCTTATATTAAATTTAGAATGTGGTGCACAAAGGCATTAGAGCTTTACCAAAAATGGTCAAATTGCTAGCTACATTTGCCTCTTAGTATTTGTTGATTAGGTGAAAAGACAGGATAGGAATTTGCACAGAGCTTTGCTCATATTATTTTAGGAACACCTTGGTCCTCAGTACCATCATTGTGAGAATTGTGTTATGCAAAGTTTATCAAGTTAGATAGTGAATCTGCAGAATTTAATGATTTCGGGCTATCAGCCACATTACTTGATTCTGAATTTAGTTGTGAATTTCATCAATTGATTCAACGAAAACCTTTAACCCATTTCCCAAAGATATATGAATTCGTAAAAAATTGAATCTGGTATATTATGGTATACCAACAACAAGGCGAAGGTTTGTTCAATAAGTGGGATCTTAAAACCCATCCAAATATGACAAGTAACCTTCAACAATCAAAATTACCGCTTGCAAGTTTACTACTTACTGAAATTAGTTGGAATTCATTAGACTTGACAGAGCTTAAAATTAAAAAACGTCAACAGCAAACTGAACTTACAAATAATTCAATTTCGATTAAGAAAAATCTTAATAATAGCGATAGTAATCAGAAAGAAAGTGCTAATAAATTGTTTGAAGATTTATTTGGTCGTAAATAGGCTTTAATAGCAATAGCCTTATTGTATAGTGATAAATTAATTGATTTGCATTCATGTAATATAAAAAATCTGCAATATGATAAATTATATAGTTAACTGACATAGTTTTGATTAAATAGCCGATGTGATACCCCAATATAATATGATCAAAAAATTTTAAACCAAATATTTGTTTTATTAAAAATTACTTATTTCTTAAAATTTTGTATAAAAAACAGCCTTTAGTACACTAACAAAAAGTTTTTGTTAAGCAGTTTACTATATAAACTTTTTATCTAATATATGACTCTAACCCTAGCTCTAATATAAACAAACTTTAAAGAATTTTTGCTGTACTACAAACCTGGTACAGGTTTTTTGCATACATGTTATCTTCTTAATTATTAACCTGTCTAATTATTTTATTAATTATCTTTTGTTATCCTTTTACTTTATTAATTAAGAACTACTTTTATATATTTATAGTATTCTTATGCTATATTTGATTTAGTAATAATTACATATTTATTATTAAAATATAATAACTATTAATGAATTACTACAATAAATGTAATTATTAAATATTCTCATTATATAATTATGATACAATAATTAGATATTAATAAAATTTTTTGTAACAACTGATTCTAATGATTTTAATAGTGCATATGTTTTTTTTTTTTTATGTCAAAGTTCCCGCTCTGGGTGAGAGTTTATTTAATCAAGCCTGTGGATCAAGGGCTCCTCTTTGGGCACCCCACAATTGAGTTATATTGAATGAGGGTACAACTAGATACATGTACAACTTTTGGTTGTCTAATTGAAGTAGTTCGCCTGAAGGTTCTACACTAGCTGCCATACCTACAACCCAACTAGGAGATTGCCTATTTAAACACTCTGGTCCAAGCTTCGCATGTCAATCCTACTTGTATCTCCAGCACAGCCCTCCGATACATTAGTCAGTTAAAGACAGTTCCGGTTACTAACTACATCCACTTAGAACTAATTTATCCTCAATAGTACATATATTTATAGTTATATTTTATTATTTTTTGATAGTAACAATTGTTATAAATTATAATGTCAGAAAAGAAGGCAATTTGTAATATGAAATAATTAAATAGATCTGTTTTAAAAATAATCATTAATAAAAACAAATTTCTACTTTTTATATAATTATAAATAAATTATATTTTCTATTTTTGAAAATAAAAATTGATTAACTGATTTTGAAAAAATTGACTAGCTAAACCAAAAATTTTTGGCTTAGCTGACTTTTTTATATTGGCCAAAATTACTATTCTTATAATAAAGCTAAATCTTATATAAGAACAAATTAATGCATATAATAGCTAAAAAAAAAATTAATAAAAAAATCAAATTTTTGTAATTAAAAAAGCTAATTTAAAAAATAACGTATATAACATTTTGAAATAAGAGTAAATTTATTTATTGCATCATGCAATGTGCCTTATATATTACTCTTCCAATTAAATTTCAAGATTAGGTGTAATATTACACAATTAAAAAATTTAAAACAAATATTTGTTTGGTTTATGTAATTTAGCGCATATGCATTGTAATGCACCCATCAGATAAACCAATCAGATTGTAGGATTAGGTGCAATGTGAAATCAGCGATCTTTTAAAAAATCGCCTATGGCTCATAATTTTGCTTATGAAACTACTCTTCGTGCTCTAACAAAAAAAATTCCTTGCAAAATTTTACTATAAAACTCTCCCTTCTCACCTACATACTATTCTAACCTCAATCTAACTCTAACTAACAAAAAAAATAGGTTATTTTGGTTGTTTTGATTTCACATTACACCAAATCATATGAGGTGTGCTAAAGCACACATGCGCAAAAATATTAAATTCTATTTGTTTTGTCAAAAATTATCTATAACTTAAAATTGAGTATATGAAACTACACTTAGGATTCAAATAAAAAAAATTCCTTGCAAAATTTTACTATAAAACTATCTTGCCTATATATACAATCTATACCTTACCCTAACCTAATTAATGAAAAAATGGGGTATTTTAATTGTTTTAATTTTATCTGCAGCAGGTGCAACAATATTACACGTGTGATGAATAAATTATTTCTTGAAATAATACTATTTATATACTATTTAGTTAAATTCTTATAAAGCAAAATCTTAATTAATGTTGAATTGTAGCCAAAAGAAACTAAAAAAATAAATTATTTACCAAAATATTTTTAGCAATTAGAATACTGTATATTCCCGAAAATAAGCTACCTTTTTTGGACAATTTTGACCTCAAAAAATCGAGTAGCTTATTTTCGGTATATAGAAGATTTTAAGCAATTTATACTTAACGTAGGGTAGCTTATTTTTGAGAGTTATTTTTTAAAAAATTCGCTCGTATATAAATTTGTGTGAACAGGATTTTTACATGCACATACACGTACGTATGTATGTAAAAGACCTGTATATGAATCTTAAAATGTGTTTATACCACATTTGGCTATGTTTAATAAAGTACATATTCTAGTTTCAATTAATTTTTTTTTATATTTTAAGATTTTTTTTTTACGGTTATTTTTTATTTTTTTTTTATTACCGTACATAATTTATTTTTTTAATTTTTTTATTACTGTACGTATTTTAATTGTTTATTTTTTACGTTTTTTTTAAGATTTTTTTTATTTTTTTTATGATTATTTATTTTTTAATTTTTTTTATTTATTTATTTTTTTAATATACTATACGTATAATTGTGTTTATTTTTTTATTTATTTATTTTTTTAATATACTATACGTATAATTGTGTTTATTTTTTAAGATTTTTTTTATTTTTTTTCTATTATTATTTTTTTTACTAGTAAATTTTTTTCAATTTATTATTTTTTTAATTTTTTTTATTTTTTAATTTTATTTATTTTTTTATTAATTTTTTTCAGTTTTTTTATTATTGAATTTTACTAACTATAACCGGCAGTGATCATCACTGGTATGTAATTAACCAATAAATTTGCAGAATCAGGTGTAACGTGCAAATTAGTTTGTGTAACAAAAATAAAGATTTTTTTTAAAAAATGCTAATATCTCAAGAATTTGTCTATGAAACTACCTTTGATATTCTAACAAAAAAAATTCCTTACTAAATTTTGCATGTATTAGAAACCTGCTAAAATCCCAGGCCTCGCTCTAACCCTAAAGTAAATGAAATTAACTTTTTTTTTATCATTATTGGTTAATTACATACCGGTGATGATCACTGCCGGTTATACATAGTTAAATTCTTTATTTTTTACTAGTAATTTTTTTTTCGATTTATTATTTTAATTTTTTTTATTTTTTTAATTTTATTTAGTTTTTTATTAATTTTTTTTGTTTTTTTTTTATTTTTTTAAATTTTTTTATTGTATTTATATTTTAAACTTTTTTTCGGTTTAATTTTTTATTTTGTTTATTTTAATTTTTTTTTGTTTTATTTGTTTTAAATTTTTTTATTTTTCTTTTTTATTATTTAGTTTTTTTAATAGTTTTATTTTATAAACTATATATACCGTTATATCTTTTTTTAAATTATTATTCTTTAATTAATTATGGTATGTTATTTATTTATTTATTTAAATTATTATAATTTTTTTTATTATTAGTTTAATTTAAATTAATAATTATTTTTAAAAACTTTAATTTACCATAATGTTTCGCTCTATTTATTTATTATTTACTAATGTTTTTATGGATTAATAGTTAAATTAGGTAGATAATGGGTGGATAGATAGACTTTACAGATAGAAGAGTGGGTGGATAGATAGATTTGGATGGGGTAAAGGGGTATGTGCATGTGCATACATGCAATAGTGGGAATACTAATTCCAATTATTTCCTACTATAGAAATAACTGGACTTTATTCTCACTATTGCATATATGCGCTAGAGATGAAATCCGTTATCCATTTTCTATTTAAAATTTAACGGGCATCCAAATTAAATTAAACTAGTGACCTGTAATCAAGAAAAGAAGTAGCTTATTTTCGGAATTAATAATTTTATTATTGTCTTGGTACGAAAAAGATAAGGTAGCTTATTTTCAAATAAAACAAGTTTTTAAATTTTTTGGTCAAAACCAAGGGGTAGTTTATTTTTGGAGTAGCTTATTTTTGGAAATATGTGGTAGTTAAATTGAAAAAAAATATCATACATATTCTTTTTTGACTTTCTAAACAATTAAAGCATTACAAAAAAATAGTATCAAATCCACGTATTATAAAATTGAAGTTTGCTATTTATCACCACTGGTGATCATCACCAGTGTTCAATTTACCAATTAAAATTCAGGATCAGGTGTAACATGTAGATCAATTTTTGTGTAACAAAAACAAAAACTTTTTAAAAAATTCCTAAAATTGCTTCTAACCTAAAATTTTGCCTATGAAACTACTTTTTTTTATGCAAAAAAAAAATTCCTCATAAAATTTTGGTATAAACTATACCCCCTGCCTAGGGCTGTTCATTTTATGCAGCAACAACCCCAAATTATGTATGTGATACCTGTCTATTTATGCGAAATTATGTAATAAATTTTTAAAAATATGTGACAAAATATGTGAACGAAGTAGAAATATGCAGAAATATGTGACAAAAAAAAAATTAGATATATATTTTATTTATGTGTTTTTTTTTTTAATTAAAAAAAAAAGCTAATTGAATTTTTGAATAAAAAAAAAAGTTCGATTACATATTCAACTTGAAATTCTTTAATGTAATCGTTAATATTATTTTTAAGCTATTCTTCTGTATTACTATTGAAGTACATAAAGTTTAATGCTTCAATAGATGTTTCAGAAAGTGAATGCCGGTTATCATCAAGGATGTTTTTATATGTGGAAAAACTTTGTTCTACATCCACACCTGATACTGGAAGCCAAATATAATCTAAGGCTAGTTTTGATAAGTCAGGTAAGATTTGAAATTTTTCTCTCCAGTAATCATCTAAATCAAAATTTTCATAATCAGAAAAATCTTCATTTAATCCACAATAAATTCCCCACTCTTGAATAATTTGATTGCTTGGTGATTTAAATTCCAGAATTTCTGAATATAAATAAATATTTTAAAAATGTTGTTGAACATGAATATACCGTGGATCAAAGCATTGAATTGCTTTAAATAAAGGCAATGCAGGATGTCTATCGATATGCTTTTTAAACTTATTAAATGCCAACTGATATGCTTTGCGAAACATAGTAACATAAACCTCCATATCAAGATGATTATCCTCGAATTTAGATTTTATTTCTTCACTAATAGGAGGTTCGATTATATCTGATTGTAACGAGGCTTCAAGATGTGTTAATCGTTGTGCTACAAATGGAGCAACAGGTTTTTTTCTAATTTCGAAAAATTCAAGATCCTCTACAAGACTAAAATAGAATAAGACTAAATTTCTTTTTTTTTTTTTTATAAACAAAACTGGATTACTTACCGCTTTGCATTAAATGATATAAACATAGATAGAACTTCAAAAAGAAAAGTATTTGTATAGTTATTGAAAATTGTTGCTAATTCTTGAATTGCATAACTTTTATTATTAACCTGTTCTTCTTCAAGATAAAATAAATGCAATTGGTTAATATTTTGATTGATCCAAAAGACAAACCTAAACCAAGAATTCCAGCATGTTTTAACAGGTAATGGTGGTATAGTAATTTGATTATTTATATTATTACTATCATTATCTGTTAAAGATAAATCTGAATTAAAATTTGATTTTAAAAAGCATATCCAGCGCCTTTTACGAGCCAGACAATGAACAAATGATGCTTTAATATTTTTAACAACATTAGCTAAAAATTGGAAATTTTTATAATGAACCCATGTTTCTCCTACTAAATTTAAAATATGGGCTAAACAACGATTATGTTTTAATTGTGGAACTAAAGAAGATATAATTTGAAATGCTTTTAGCATATATGCTGTATTATCGGAAATAAAAAAAATAAGATTATCGAATGAAATATTATAAAATTGCAAAGTTTTTATGACTAATTAAGCAATAGAAGCACTATCCACGGTAGTAATAAATTCTGTTTTAGCAAGTTTAGTTTGGTTATTAAAACTAAACAAAATATTAACAACTGCTCTGTTGCATGCATACGTAGTTTCATCTACAGTAATAGAAATTCGTTTATCTTTTAAAAGACTTTGTAATTTTAATACTTCAGTATCAAATACTTTTGGTAAATATTTAATACGAAGTTGTTTTGAACTTGTAATAGCGCCACCTAAAAAAAATTAATAGAATTATCTGTTATTAATTTTTAATAATGAATAGAATATATTAATAAATAAAGTAATTACCGTTTTTACAATATTCTAAAAAAAAATTTTTAAGCTTATCAACTTTATGTAATGGAATATCGGTATTAGTAAATGCATTTACTAAAGCAAAGTTAATAAGCTCACGATCATTTAAATTAATACGAGCTGTATCAAGAGTTGTTTGGCGATTTAATTTTAATATTTTAGCTTTAGCGACATTACTCTTATGTTTATCGGATTTTAAATGATTGTCAACTGTTTATTTTCTTGTATGGTTTACAACATGCTGACAAAATTCGCAAAACAATTTTTGACCATCAACATAAAAATTTTTTTTATATTCAGGATGTTCAACTCTACGTTCAGTAGCAGAAACCATTTTTAAGATTTACTAAACTCAAGAAAAAAAGGGTCCTTTTATTTATTTTTCATCTTTTAATTATTTTATAATGAAATATCAAGAAAGTTCTTGGGCGTTTTACTAAACATTAAGGTGTATTTTATACAATTTTATTTCAGCTTATTCACGTATCTATCTTTCTTTAGATAACTAACTTTAACTACCATAGATTCTCGAAATAACAGGCATGGGCGTTATTTCAAAAATCATGCCTTCTAAAACCAAATAAGTGATTTCGAAATAACACCCATGTACTTCCTAAAATAACCACTTTATAATCGTTATTCAAAGAATTTTAATATTTTTGGTTAATTGCTATATACATGTTTTTTTCTAGATTTATGCGCAGATTATGCGCTATTAATTATGCGATATCAGCCCTGATATGCAAATTATGCAATTGCATATGCTATGCAATAAATGTTAAGTTTATGCGCATATTATGCAATTGCAGATATGCACTAGCCCTACCCCTGCCCCATCACAGTTCTCACCCTTACTCTAATATTAAAGAGATTTAATTTTTATTTAGTTTGTTTTGTTTATTTTGTTTTATGCATTGCAGATCACCAGTGATGATCACTAGTGGTGTTTTGTAGTAATTTTCTATAAAATTATATTATTAATAATCACTTATTTTAGTAATTTAAAACCTAGAATCTATATTTAATTCTTTTAATTTTATTCAAGAAAATAATAAAGCAAAAATTATTATAAAAAAGTATATATTTTTCTTATCTAACTTTGATTCTATTATAAAATTTTCAATTAGTAAAAAAAAATACAAACAAAATAATAAAGTTATAAGAATTTCTCAAAATTTAAAAAAACAAAATTTAAAAAAACAAATAATAAAATCATTAAACTTCAATAGATAAATTTTTTGAACATAGCATAATTATTAAAATCTAATACAGAAAGATATATATATTATATAACAAGAATTTAATAACAATAATTTGAAATAAAAGTAGCCAAAAAATAAAAAGTAAGTCCTAAATATAAATTGACAATCTCAAATATGCTTCAAAACAAAATAATCAACCTAAAAAAGATAATAAAAAACCTTCATAGACAACACATACCAATATGTACTAGCATGTTGGCTTATATAAAAAGAGCAGTAAATACAAAAAAAAATATAGTAAAATTCAGAAAAATAAATAAATAAAAAATAATTTTTGTTAAAAAATTTGACTAATAGAAAGTTATGTTTATTATTATAGGAAAATTAAATAAATAAAAAAGAATAATAAAATTAGAAATAATACTAGAAAATAGATAAAACAAAACCAAGCATCTTAAATCTTCAAGTATAAGCTTATTACCTTTAATAAAATCTTAGAACAAATAGCTTTAACTTACAAAAAAATAATATTCTTCCCTTTTTATAATCACTTTCCATATAACACACCAAATAAAAGCCTCTTTCTAATTATTTCTTTATTTGAGCCCAATTATTATTTATTATCATTAAAAAACCTCTATATAAGCACATCTCTTTATAAGCACATTTTACAGTTTTGCTCTTTACTTGCATTTATAATAATCAACAACTAAAATGACACTTTGAGCAGGCAACTTCAGAACCAAAAAACAAACCAAAAAAATAATACAAATATACTATATTTGCAACTTTACTACATTTCTTTATTACTACTAAAATTAACAGATGTTAAGATATACTAACTACTTAAGACTAGACCACAACTCTAATATTACTAATATGAAAACTCTTAAACCAAAATTTATTATGCTTCAAAAGTGTAAAAGTCCATTACACAATAAAATTATTCTAAGTCTACTCTATACAACTAGCTTCTAAAAATTCAATTTAGACATTAAACATTTTGAGATAATAATACTACAACAAATAAACTAAAAAAAGCAATCTCTCTGCGCATGAGAAAGCGCATAACTTGTTTAAATTTATTTATTTATTTTTAGTCTTAGGTTAAGAGCCTATACCCGGGTATATTTTAAGGACGCCCTTGGTCAAAATGCAAGAATCTGAAGGTCACGTGATCTCTGTTGTACTATGTTGCACGTGACTGGGTCGGAATAGTCGGAAGCCGGCTGGGGGTGGCATTAACAAAAGTGGAGTGGCAATAACAAGTCTCTTTATTTATGGCAACTTATGCACAAAACATTTTCAATGCATGTAGGCTGAATTCTGTGTAGAACTGCAGCGCCGGTTGGTATAAATTAGGATATGTTGTATAACCAAGTAAATAAATAAAAAAAATAGTATCGGTAACGTAGTATCCAAAATTTTTTTTAAATCCAAATGGAAAACAAAAAAATCCTACAAATTATCGATGCTTTCAATCAGCTAAATTTTGACAGCAGTCGACAATTGGCTGAAACAAACGAACCAAACGGAAATTATTTGCTCGGTTATTGTTATGAACATGGGATAGGAGTTAAAAGGGATGAAAACAAGGCATTCACATATTACCGAAAATCGGCAGACGCGAATAATTCTAACGGAATGTACCAAGTTGGATATTGTTATTATTTAGGAATTGGAGTCGAAATCGATAAGCATAAAGCGTTTACATATTATCTGAAGTCTGCTGAGGCAGGTAATTCAATGGGAATTTGGAAAACTGCCTGGTGTTATTATTACGGAATTAGCGTGGAAAAAATTAATGATAAATGGTGGGAATGGTTTACAAAGTGAGTTAAATTTTATTTTTTATGATGTTTATAGTTTATTTATATTAAGTTTTCTTACATAATATTAATTATCAGGGAGTAAGCATAAAAAGCATTTATTTATTGGATCTATTTATCAACAATTTAAGCTCATAAATATTTATTGTGTATTTTAGCCCGTATGTATAAAGAAATTAATAACTTTATTACATAAAAATAGCAAATCAAGAACACAAAACAAGTTCATAAATTACTTACTTATTTACCATTACGTACAATTAATTCATTTCATTCGCATTAATCATTTCATTCAGCTTGTGAGTATAAAGA
>QKWP01000026.1:413957-453461 GCA_003550325.1 Gigaspora rosea
TTTTTGGTGCTTAACAAGTTTACTTAGTGCAAGAAGTTATGATCAATTAGTAAAATTTAGAGAATTATAGAAATTTGTATAATTTTATTAATAAAATTATACAAATTTCTATGATTTTCTAAATTTTACTAATTGATCCTAACTTTGTGATTCAGGTAAACATGTGCATATATTATGAACCTGAACATGTTTATGAACCTTGAACTGAACCTGAACTGAACTTTTTTTAAGTTCAGGTTCAGGTTCATGTTCAATAATTTTAAGTTCAGGTTCAGTTCAGTATTGAACTTTTAGAGCAGGTTCAGGTTCAGGTTCATTGAACCTGAACTGAACCTCTATTGAACTGAACTGAACTTCGGATCCCTAGTATACAATGCTAATTAATGATAGAAAAATATATACAAAGCTCATGCAAGTTTGTTGATGGGCCTTTTTTGCCAGAGGTTTTTATTCAGGTTTTCAGTCTTAGACCAAGTTCTAATTTTCTGTAGTACTAATGAAGGATTTCTATTACCTCCTTGCTTGGGACTTGCCAAACAGGTTTTAATTACTCTGGTTTTTTGGATTTGTCTGTGTGATATTATATAACTCTTCTATTCAAGATAGTATTACCAAAATACAGGTGATATATCTAACTGATCAATGAGCAAATGTTACTACAAGTCACTCTCATTATAGTAAAGGCATTGGGCTAAGAGATTTTCTTCACTATATCAAGAGATTCACTATATCAAGAGATTCACTATATCAAGAGTCTCTTGATATAGTAAAGATTATATATATATTAACTGTTAAATCTTCACTATAGCGAGAGAAATTTAATCTACTTAAAGTTTATTGCACCTGATCCATCACATGTGCACCTTCTATAAGTATGTTTTCACTCATATTATGTATTAAGTTAAATCACAACAAAAAGATTCTACGACAGAAAAGTTATAGGATAAAGAATTGTATGTCATTTAAGTAAATAAATAAATAATTAAATAAAAAAAAAATTTAATTTAAAAAAAGGAGTAAGTTATGGATTACGTTCACTTAATGTTAAGTGTAAAACTAAAGTAACAGTAGGGTTTATTAGTCTTTGCAAGTCAATTATAGTAATAATGGTAGGGTTTATTAGTTTTTGAAAAGTTAAAATGATTCATAACTAATTTTATATGCAAGAAGTGCCGTCAATATGCACGTAGTCTAAAAAGAGCAATAACCCCCAAGGTTTTATCATTATGCATGAACACGATGATTTTTGCTTCATATGATTGGTCAATATATATCACATGATATCGACTTCACTATATCAAGTGACTTTTGTTATATCCGTTGGAAAAAATTTTCACTATATCTTATATCAAAAGTTTACTATATAGCTTCGTTATATCGAGTGAATATTTAATATGCTTGGTTTTGTTCTGAAAAAATTCTTCACTATAGACCAATCTTCACTATAATGAGAGTTCACTATAACGAGAGTGACTTGTATAATACAGGTATTATTTTCTAAAACGTCTTTAGTAGGATTTTAACTTTGGACCTGCCACTTGGAGTGTGACAACCAAACAACTTTTCTATGTTGCTATATCTTAAATTTGATTTTTTTGATTAAAAATCCAAAATTATATATCTATTATCTAAATTTTAAGTAAAATAAAAATAATTTTTCTGATTTGATAGATAGATACAGAATGTAGGTAAAATTTTCTGAGTCATGTGTCTCTGACTTTCTGACCCAATTATGCATTATTGTAATGATTGTATATAAGATAATTTAATTTTTTTATTTTTATTTTTATTTTTTTTTTGTTTATAGTAGTAACTTTCTTTTTGTTAGCTAACAGTTAACAATATTATTGGAATTGCCTTTGGAGTCATCATTTTATCATTCATTTTGGAGTCATGGCTGTTTGTTAATTTGTAGTACCTTTTTTGTTGCTTTCAGTATTTGTTTTATTTTTTTATCTTAATCTTGCTTTGCTTTTTTCTTATTTCTTACTAATCTTTATTAATAATAATAACTATTTTTTTTACATAGCATTTTCGTTTTGACTATTGGTTATTTTTCTTTTAGTGTCATCTTGTAGCATTTTGGAGTTGGCACATATTAGAGTCATTGCATATTGAAGTTGTCATATGTTAGTGTCATTGCATATTGGTAGCATTATTTTATAGTATTGTTGCTTGTCACATCACTAGTCAGTATTGCTGTTTGTAGGTTTTATCACTTTTACTATTATTGTTGCAATTAGTATTTTGAACAGAAATATATATAAAATTTTGCTCTGAACAACTTTACTTAGTAGCAAAATATAGGTTTTCTTGGCAAAAAAGTAATTGCTATATGCTAAAGTTAGCAATTTTTGTTTTGTAATATACAGATATAAAACCCTTTTTTTGTCTAAATAACCAGCTTTAGGCTTTTAAATAAACTTGTTCAGCATGTAGTTTTACTTGCATCAAGGTCAAAATATATTTTTTAAACCCTTTGCTAAGTAAAAAATAAAGTTAGAAAAATTTTTTTTAGAAAAAATAATTTTTTTTAGAAAAAAATTATTTCTTTTAGAAAAAAATTTTTTTTTAACTTTAACCCATTTTTTACTTAGTAAAAGGTTCAAGAAAATGTGGTTTGATTTTAATATAATAAGAATTACATGCTAAGCAAGTTTACTTAAAAGCCCAAATCAGGTTATCTAGACAAAAAAGGGATTATATTACAAAACAAAAATTTTTAACTTTAGCATATAGCTAAATTACTTTATGTATATTTTGCTACTATGTAAAGTTGTTCAGAACACAATTTTATATATAATGTTTGCTTCAAAATTAGTAAATATTTGTTCTTGACAAAGTTATATTTTGAAATTGTACAACAATATAATTTTTAAGTTAAATTTTTTCTTTTTTTCTTTGTTCTATATGTATGTAAAATTTAATTTTAAGTTAATTAGTTAAGCTGAGAAGGATTTTAGCTCAAAGTCTATAGTAACTTCATATGTTTTTATTATAATTTTTATTTAAACTTATTTTGAGGTTATTTTATAGGGGCATGTCCTATGATTATTAAGGAATAACAGTTGTAATTACTAGATAGTTTATATGTTCTTACATTATTAAACTTATTATTATTAGTCTTCACAATCATCAAACAATGTCATAAAGACAAACTTCCTTTTTCAATTCTTTTAACATTATCTAATTCATTGAATGGAATTCATTATCATATGCAAAGACTCTAAATTGAAATGATTTCTTGCAATTGCCATCTTTTGTTACTTTAACATTATAGATATCTTCATCTTGCCATATTCATTATAATGTGCATATTCCATACTTAAAGTTTTCTTTGTAATTAAAAAATATTTTTATTCACCACTGCTATACAGATTTTTTCCAATTTAAATAGAATGCAAATAACTTTTATACTTACTGCCTAATTAATATGAATGAATGCTTGTTTGGCAAATAACAATATAGTCATCAGTTTCTTGTTTGGAGTAACTGTGTCTCGTAGTAGCGTATTATAACATTATAATATGATAGGGTTATAGTATTACATTAACATATTATTACAATATTGTGTTATTGTTGCATTATACAGAATTGTGCATTATAACATTACGGCATTATGGCATATAATATTTATGGCAATTAGATGCTGTGTCATAATTAATTCTACCATTGGTAAATGCCATAATTGCCGTAATTACCGTAATTCAATAATTCTACCACCAACTATAGTATGGTACAGATTTTTAAAATGGGTATTTTACACCTCTATACTCTGTTGGAAATCTCTTGTTCTCATGTTCTTATTAGAACATACCCTTAAATTTGAGAACATTTGATTTTTTTTTTAAATGTTCTTTATGAAAAAAATTTTGGGAACATAATAATTAAAAGATATGTTCTTTATATAAGTATAATAGCATAATGCTATATAGAATGAAAAATGGGAATCAAATGAGTTCGAAATCATCGAAAAGAAAAGAATGAACATAAAAGACCAAAAATCTGAATAAACTTCCGATATGTTCCGAACTAAGAATTTTAAAAAAATAAGGATATAAACATAAATAAATTTCTGAGAACATTAAATTAAATAAATTTGTTCTCATCAGAACATAATCTCTAACAGATTTCCAACACTGCTCATACTGTTCTTGTCATCCATATCATACTGAATTCGTATATCCGTTATTATCACGAATTTTTTTTTCAACTGAAAAAATAACGTGATGACCTTACGTTTTATATTGAAAACCCATTTTTCTTACAAGTTAACTACTTTTGTCGTCTAAGTAAAGTTGCTGTGAATCCTGATCAAACTTTTCCATTTTAGTAATTTTATACCCATTTCATTATAATTCCTTATTTATTTTTATATTACTCTATATTTGTATAATCTATGAATATTTTTATATTCGTTATTCTATTCTATATTTATTTTTCTTTTCTTTCCCTATCTATATGATATAATTGCCTATAATTATTTTTAAAGCTATTGTCATAGATCTTTGTCTAAATTTGTCCATCCTATTTCTTATAATGTCAATTTTTGTTACATAATTGATTATAGCCTCTATTATTAATTGATCAAAATGAATCTTTCGCCTGACCCCGACGAGTGCATCAGAATCGGATGTAGCACCTGAGTGAACCATTCAGAGTGAATGAATTTCTCTATCGCTTTTTATTTAAATTCTGGTCCTTGTGCACTGTTCCCTTGCCGAATTAGAATGTAAGCTCTGACGAACTTCCCTAGAGGACAAAGTCTGGCCTTCAAAGATCAATTGGTATAATAACAAAGAATCCATGATGAAAGCCTTATACTCAGTGCAAGGTTAACTAAAGCCCTTCAGTCCTCTTTCTAATTATTTCTCGTAACATTGAAAATCTAATTTATTTTCGCCTTACAAGAATTTGAACATAAAGCATTCGATTGTTTTAAAAAGAAGAGTATAATACAAAATGGGTATAGATGTTAGTGCAAGATAGTTTCAGAAGCTGTGAAGAAAAATAATTGGTGTTGATAGCGATTCAGCTTAGTCATCTTTTATAAAGGATTCGAGTAGTGTAAAATATTTATGTATCGAATTTTATGTATTTAAGGGTTCACTTTTCGTCCTCAGAAGTTTTTCTTCAGACTTCAATTCATTAATTAATAAAGACAAATGGTTGTTTATTAAAAATCTTATTCGAATTCTCATTACATTGTTATAAAAATCGTGAATATATCTTCACGAGATTGCAACACTATTAAAAATAAATTAATTTGATAATAAATAAATCTCCCCTCTCGTAAATGCATCTTTACGATCTATTACCCTTTTCCTTAAAATCCGCTTAACTATATCAATCATCATTAACTCGATCACCCTGCACCACACCTTAGATCAATCGCCTGATATCAATCAATCGATCAATTTATTCAATCACTCATCATTTTAACTAAATCCTTTAATTCGCTATCTTCTTTTCTTTTAGATTATTTAATAAACCTTCGATTTCCCCATCTTTCGGCGGTTGTCACATTCCACAGTCCAATTTTTTCTTTCGTTCACTATCACTGACCTAAACTCGGCTCATTAATCTGACGCTCTCCCAAACCCAATAGTAACACCGTATTGTACAATCTGTATACATGTTACACAAACTGTAGTTAACATATCAGGGATTATCTATGATCAACTATCCAAACTACGCAAACTATATAGTCAATCCGTAAGGATACAGATATGAATAATTCACATCACTAGTCTTATTCTTCATTAATTTAGTAAATTACCGTATTTTGATTTGAAAAAATTGTTCCATAAATATTTGACGTTCTAAAAATAGATCAAAGTAAAAAATTGCCCAATCAAATTAAATTGAATTGATTAACTAGACAATTTTAATAGACCTCAAGTTACAACTGAAGCACACAAAAATATGACTAAAAATAATTAAATAAATCTGATAATACTTTAATATCATTATATTACTGATCATAAAATGTTTTTAAATGTAATTATTTTCTAAAAATAAATTGAATAAATTGACAAACTTTATGTAACGAAATCATAAATCAATTTTTTAAAAAATAAGCCTATTCGTCGAAAGCTGATTTTCATAGTCCATTCCTCATAGACTTGCATCAAATTTTGTGCAATCATGAAGCCATAAATTACATAAACCAAATTCGTTAAATCCTTTTTTTTAGCAGAATAACTGATTGTAGGCAACTGCAATTTTTTTGAGCTCAATTAATTGATTGGTAGCATAGCAACAATTAGTCAATTAATTGCATTTTACGTAATTAATTTAAAAATCATATATCGCCATCAGGATAATGAATTATAGAAAATTCTGGGTTTTCGCTGTTAATTCCCTATTTAATTTACATTATTTATACAGTTTAAATTACTTTTCAAAAAATAATAAAGAAAAAAAAGTATACTGAAAGATTTATTAGAGTTATAGGACTCCACTATCAAAAACCCTTCTTGCTTAGAGAAGTTAGCATAACAATAACTTCTCGAAAACAAATAAACCATGTAAACCATGTTATTACCTGTTAACTTCACTAAATATGAAAGGATTTTTGATACTGTAGTGGAGTCCTATAACTCTAAATTTTTCCAGTATATTTTCTTTTTTTTGCTGCTTTAGTTTTAATTTTTTTTTTTTGAAAAAGTATAAACTGCTATGAATGCAACGCTCTACGAGTATAATGACGATCGGATCATAATGGAGTATGAGAAATATTGATTAAGAGAAATGATGATCATAAGGTGATATTGGACGAAGATTAGCAACATCGTGACACACCGATGAACGTAGTGTCACTCTTTCTGGTTCGTGCACGAAATTTTGATTTTGATTGGATGTAGTAATCTGGTGATTTTCATGACACAATGATTTTCTGTCAGTCTGTAGAATATCTCATAATTGCAAATACGGAAGTTAATTGCACTTCCCTCGTGATGCGAAGCTTTCTTCGATCAGTGGCGTTCAATCGGCACCCAACGTTGTAGGAATGTTCGACGATCTGTTGACTGCATGTCAACTCGAATTATAAATTTTTAGATCCGAATATATGTTATTGCCTGTTTTTTCTAGTTTAACTTTTTGGGAATGCAATATTTCACTAACCAAAACTATAATGTTTGGTTATCATTTGCTTGGCAAAACGCCGTTTGTTGTGCAAAAAGTTCAAAAAAGATGAAAACTTTCGTTTAAATGACATGCACATAGGCATTAGTAATAAGTAGTTTATTTATAGATCTTTTCGTCCAAAACTTTTTATTTTTCAAAATGATACATTAAATGCAGTCTTACACAAAGTTAATTTTTCGTTTTGCGTTAAATGGGTTTCAAAATTCCCGGTCGGTCAGTCGGATTTTTTTTTATTAATCTGTTATAAATTAATAGTCTTATGCTGCATCTAGCCACACAAAATTAATTTTACACTTTACATAACACTGAATCAGAAAATTGGTGTTGGCAGTCAGATTTTTTTATCGGTCCTATCAGAAAACTAAGGCCTCCATCGGGTGATACCGGAGTAAAAATTAAATAGCAAAAATTGAATAATTGGAACAATTGGGACTTAAAAAAAAATAATTTAGAAAATTGAAAAAATGGGTCGGTGGGTAATGCAAAACGAAAATTTAATTTTGCGTGGCCTGTTTTAAAGCAAACAGAGTCATTAATATACCTATGTTGAAAGATTAATCTTATTAATTGATATGAACAGTATGAGATATAAAATTCAATATTAACAAATAGTTAGAGCTAGTCGTTTATTAAATTTCTATATCTCATTCACTCGCAAAGCACGTGTATTTGCAAGTAATATAAAGATATGAATCTAGGAACTGAATAATCATTCTTTAGATAATGTTATATTATTCTATCTAATTAAAAAATAATATCGGCTATTATATAAATTAATTCACTAAAATAGTAGGAACGATCAATAGTTTATTCATCGAATTTAAAAGCTTGTGGCTATTTATTTCTTTTATTTTTACTTTATTTTTTTTTTACATATAATGTACATACAGCACTTTTTACCTAGACAAATCAAAAAATTTAAAATTTATAAGGCTACGTCTTATATTTAAAGATAAATAAGTAAATATAAAAACTACATCTAATATTAAAACATACATACGTAATTCTAAAAACTACGTCTAATATTATAATCTGCACACTACTTAATTTTAAAATCTATATTATATTTAACATATATAATAATTCAAAAAACAATAAGTAAAATATTAAAATTTTAAAATCTATTTTGCATATAAATACAAGAACAAGACTTAAAATCAAGTAAACAAAATTTTTTTAGCAAAACATCTTTGTTGATATGAATATGCCTTATTTTCATTTGATTCTATAACAACATCATTCAACAATTTTGTATATTCATCATGTGTTATACCCATATATTGTGGAACAAAAACAAGACTTTGTAAAAGTTTAACAAAATTATTCAATGACTATGAAATGAAAGAACTTCTATCAGAATAATAATCACAATAGATTTATAGGTATAGTGAGAAAATAAACATTAAAATTACTAATTACTTACATATTTACCAAAGCATCCACACCATTCGCCCATTGGGCATTCTAATTTAATGCATTGTATGTTTGTAAGCTCAACATTTAATTCAAAAAATTTTGGTATCATATCACATATATGAACATTGACACCTCTTTCTTTCATGCTAGCTTTAACAACTAAAAGAAAAGAAAAAATAAATATTAATTGTTTATATATCCTTTAAATTAACAAAATTATTTAAAAGACAAGCTATAATGTAATATACCCACATGCATCATCTATCCATTTTGTGACCTTTCCCATATTTTGCATATGAGTAGGTTCTAAAGATTCGATCCAGCCATCATACTTCAAAACTCTAACAATGTCTTCGATTAAATCAGACCATTGAGGCTCGGTAAAAGCAGTAAACATCATACTCATAAAAACAAAATAAAAAGTTTCCTTAGGAAATGGAATTCCGTAAGTTACATTACATGTAAGAAAACAAACATTTGGAGGACATTTAACAGTAGGAGGAAAGCAAGAGGAATCCACATCAATTCCTATAAATGTTGAAGATGGATATTCTATTGCCATATCAATTATCCAATAACCTGACCCACATCTTTAAAAAAAATGAATATTCATATATAAGTTAATATACAAATAAATAAATTATTTATATATACGATATATACAGTATATGCATTTAGAGCAAAGTATATTTACCCAATTTCAAGTATTTTAGCACCACCTTTTTCCAACATTTCTGTAATTGGAGAGCTATAATTGCCTCGCCACAGATGTTTTCTCAATATATATGACAAATTTGCTCTTTCAGCTTCTAATTTATCAGATGGTAATACATAACTTAAGTCTTCAATATCAAAGAAATCTCTTCCGTTGATTGTCTTAAATTTGTCTAAAAGAGAAATGACTTCATTTTTATCATCTACTTTATTATTTGTAGTATCTACCTTAATGGATGTTGAAGAATATTTTCTATTGTCTTTTGAGTTGTCAGATGTAAAAGAAAAGTCTTGAGTATTATTAGACTTCATTATAATCAATTCATGAAGAAAGGAATTTATGGTATGTTTTTAATAGATACATACTTATATACAGATAGAATTTCAAAAAAAAAAAAAAACGATAGACCTATATTCTTGTACACACAACAAATACTCACAAAATTTAGACCAATGTGAATATGTGTTAACTTAAGATTTTTTGATTTTTTCAATGAAATATCAGATACATTGCATATTTTCAGGGTAGCTTGGAGACCGGGTACTTGGTTTATTGGTTGGCAAACTGGCGAGACGACTTTTTAGCATGCCATAATAGTGGCCATTGTCTTACAAAGTACCAACGTCAATCACTCTAGGTCAGTGCAGTATAGTGATATTACAGGTTGACTAGTGCAGTATAGAATGTACATTATAATATTGAGTATTGTCATTATAAATAAATATTTATTACATGAATTAATCATAACCTTAGTATGAATTTATGTTATTACATGAATTAATCATAACCTTAGTATGAATTTATGCTATCAATTATGTATGTACTTATGTAATTTAGATCACCGGAGCCAGAGTATATAGTAAGTAGGGCTTTTTTTGGAAATTAATTTGGCCATATTTCAGAGCGCTGGTCACATGATAATTTGCCATATGTCCAGTGTTTTGAAAAATGGCCCGAATTAATTACCGAAAGGCCGTTGGCCGACCCGTTCCTCACTCTAATAGTAAGGTAGTACAGTAGGAAACGCAAATTAGTGCAGTATTTTTCTTATAACCTTACCTAACTCTAACATTAAACAAAGATATTAGTAGTATTTTTCTCTATCTCACATACGTACGTCCATCCGTCCTTATCTGTACTACCGTACAATACTATATTACTAAATATCTCTAGCGTATATACGTAATATTTCTGTATAAGGCCACTAAATCTTTGAACCATGACATTATAACAAATATTATGAGCTGTGCTGTTTACTTTGGCTGAAAATGATTATTCTCTGACAGTTCATTCAGCCGACATCACATGAGATTAGGATTTATATTTTTAACAAATTTTCGCTTGGCGTTCTGTCATTTAAATGAGCTGTCGATGAAGTAACAGTGTCTGAAATTCGATTTTTAAATTGCTGTAATACTAAGAATATATACACTGCAGGAATAGATTGATAAGATTTTATTGCTATTTCCACTATTTGGAGATTTAAAAAGCAGGGTAAAGTGTGGGCACTTATTTCCGAGTTTTACAAACCTAAAAAAAACTAAATAAAGAAAACAAAAACTATTTTTGAGTTATATATATTTAGTCCTTTACACATTTATTTGCTATTTGTAGTGTTATATTAGTACAATTGTTTTGGACGAGATTTTTATACATTACAGGTTGTGTATAAAATTTTATTATTTCAATCTTTTTTATCATAAATGAGCTAATTTGCCTTATTTTTTGTTTAATTCGTGATCCGCCTAAGAACCAGTGAAATAACATAGTAAATCGTGGGGAAATTTACTATTGTTTTTTGCCTTTTTCGGGATTTGGAGTTTCCCAAAGGACAACCCGATTTTCTACTAAGTAAACATCTCTTTTAATTTAAATAAAAATTGTAGAGGGGAAAATTCTGATCATAATGGCAGTTAAATTATTAAAATTGGCCCAGTGGATCACGAGATATGAGCATTTTTGCCTTTGCGACTATATGGTGTAAACAAAAAAGTAAACATATAATCGAATGCTCATATCTCGCGATCCACTGGGCCGATTTTAATGGTTTAACTGCCATTATGACCGGAATATTCTCCTCTACAACTTTTACTTAATTCAAACGATCGGGTTGTCCTTTGGGAAACTCCAGATTCCAAAAAAGGCAAAAAATACATAGTAAACATATCTCCACTATTTACTATGTTTTTTCACTGGTTCTTAGGCGGATCACGAATTAATTTATTTTACTTCTAACTATGCTTATATTGTTTCTCATTGTGTTACATTTTATATCATATCATTTTATCTTACTTACTTGTTGTTCAGTGATCACAATATATAGATAAGTTTGAGTTAGTTGCATTAAAATTAATATGATTTTTATTATGAGTTACTAAAAAAAAAATTATACCTCCGATTCCGGTAACCATATATAGTTAAAATGAGTTAGTACATTGAAATTATCAAAGTTTCTTTATAAGCTACTGTCAATAATTTCGTACAAAACATTCTTGCTATTCCAGTAATTACAGTATGTGACTAAAAATGAATTAGTCTACATTGGAATTATCATGATGTTTTATTGTGAATTACAGTATTAAATTATTACTTGCTATTTCAGTGATAATAATATATGATTTGGTTTACACTGGAATAGTCATGATTTCTATATTTGTTACAAAACTTATTCTGACTACAATAAATGTTTAAAGTGTGTTAGTTTGCATTGAAATTAACTGATTTATTTGTTAGTTATTGAAAAAAAAGTTCTGCTACAGAATTTACTCATATTTCAGTGACCATAATATTTAGTTAAGTTAGAGTTAGTTTGCATTGAAATTGTCATGATTCCTGTCATGGGTTACTGTAAATAATTCTGTTATAGAACTTACTCGTTATTCCAGTAACTATAATATCTGATTTTGATGAATTAGTCTATATTGGAATCGTTGTTATTTTTTATCGTGATTTACTGCAAATATTTTAGTTACAAAACGTACTATTATAACAGCTATGATGTTAATTAAGGTGTATTAGTTTGTATTAAAAATTATTGTGATTTTTATCATGAATTAGTCAAAAATTTCTTTTACAAAACTTACTTGTTATTCTAGTGATCTGTTAAATTTAAATTAATTCGCATTGGGATTGTTGTGATTCTATCGAGTTTTACCGTAAATAAATCTGTTACAGAACATACTCATTATTCTGGCAACCACAATAAGTGTTTAAGGTAAGTTAGTTAGTTGCATTTAAATTAATGTGATTTTCATGTGCTACTAAAAAATTCAGTTATGGGATTTACCTGCTATTCTGAGTAAGACGAATTAATTTGCATTAGAATTAACCTGATTGCAATTGTGAGCTAATGCAAACAAAATCCTGGTACAGAATTTACTCTATTCTGGTGACGATAATATGCGATTAAGTTTGAGTTAGTTTGTCATGATTTTTATTGTAACTGTAAATCATTATGTTACAGAACTTACAGTTCTACTACCACAGTGTGTGATTGGGTTAGTTTTCATTGGAATTGCCATGATCTCTATTGCGATATTGCCAATAATTTTGTTACAAAACTTACTTTATTTCATTGACTATAATATTTGGTTAAGGTGAGTTAGTTTGCATCGGAATTAACACGAGTTACTTAAAAAATTTTATTACAATACCTGCTATTCCGGTAACCACAATATAGTCAAAATGAGATAGTTTGCATTAGAATTATCATATTTCATTGCGAGTTACTATAAAAACAATTCATTACAGAGCATATTCGCTATTTTGGTGATCATAATATGCCCTTAAGTTTGGGTTAGTTAGCATTGGAATTGTTGTGATTTCTATCGACCACAATATGTGGTTAATGTGAGTTATTTTGAATTGAAATTAATGTGATTTCTATCGTGGGCTACTAAAAAATTCAGTTACAGAACTTGCTATTTGATAATCATAATATGTGGTTAAGCTGAGTTAGTTTAAATTGGAATTATCATAATTCCTATCGCAAG
Organism: Gigaspora rosea; assembly: GCA_003550325.1. Classification (NCBI taxonomy): domain Eukaryota; kingdom Fungi; phylum Glomeromycota; class Glomeromycetes; order Diversisporales; family Gigasporaceae; genus Gigaspora; species Gigaspora rosea. The sequence continues at coordinate 427,233 of QKWP01000026.1, forward strand.
TATTATGGTAAAAATTCTGTTACAGATTCTATGTTAGTACTGTAAAAATTTTGTTGCAAAACCTATGTCATTCATTAGTGCAGGTTATTGACGTTATCTATATTATTTCAATTAATAATTAGGGTTCCGCATAGGCTGGATTATCCATGGAGCATCCATGGACGACCCAATATAGGCCTTGACTACGGATAATTGAGTCCAGATCCAAAAATCCATGGATAGTCCATAGTTAATATGATTGGCCAAAATTATAGATGTCATCATCGATTTCCTTATCATATGATGTCAAAATTACGAACCCAATCTTAACTCTATTTACAATTTGTGCTATTTGGATCTACCCAATTAATTATGGGCTGGATCTGGACTTTGAGACATCCGACCCAGCTGGACCCTATTAATAATATAGAATGAATAACGTGCCAAATTGGTTTTCAAAAATCATAAATGGATGATTTTCACAGTTAAGACGTTACTTTAGACGTTTCTGTACCTTTGATTCGCATTATCTTAATTTTCACGATAAATATTTTGGTATAATGTTTGGCATATATTTAGTAAACACGATAAATCCTCTTAAGAATGCATCATATAATTACGGAAATATAGCTATAATCAGGAATGATCTGAGAGTAAATCGCTTATTAACTAAAACTAATCATATATTTTTGTATATACATACGTGCGTATATGCGTACATAATTTCAAAATAAAGTCTACATATCAATCCATGGATCAAAGGTCGTCAACCAAAAAATTTAAAATTTTTTTGGGGCGTATGCGCTGATGCAAACAGGAGAGGAGAGGCTGTCCCAAATTAGGAAGTTGATTCCGTTATGGTTACACAATTTATTAAAAATTTATACAGTTTATAATAGTAATTGTGCAATGTCATTATACAATGAACTAAAAATCTAGCAAATATTGTAGTCTTCATATCGTCTAGTAAAGAAATCGTAATATAAAAGCTGTGGGATTACCATAATTGGCCGGATGCAAGAACCGGATCTGTTACATTCCACAAATTTTAAAACCCTTTAATAGACCCCCGGGTATAGTATATGTCTGAGAGTTTATATCTTATATTGTAAAAAATTTGAGGTGCATACGCTTTGCGTTCACTCTAGATTTTTAAAAAGATCTAATTAAAGAAGATCTTGCGATCTGCACCCGGATATGGGGATGGCTAAAGCCAGGTACATCACGAGATTACCCGATTTTTCCGATTTTTAATTTCATCTTTAATCAAAATTACACTAAAACTAAATAACACAATAAGCCAAACGCAACATTATTAAAAAATTAAAAGATGAGTCACAATTATTAAATAAATAACAAAATATTAATTATTTTAAATAAAAAACTCTAACCGCTAAAAATACAAAACTATTTTTTAGATCAGTAAGAAATTTGTCGAATCATAGCTTACTAAGTATAACAAAAATATAAAAATAATACAAGAACGACATATATCAATTAAAGATGCCTGACGAATGACGAACCATTCATCATTGACGAATGACGAAACCATTTCGTCAGGTGACTTCCAATTGACGAATTGACGATTGACGAAACCCCTGACGATTGACGAAACCTATGACGAATTGATGAAACCTATGACGAATTGACGAAACCTATGACGAATTGACGAAACCTATGACGAAACGCGATGAGTTATATTCATAGAAGATAGAGTTAATTACCGCGTTTATAAAAATTAAGAAGTGTTTTAATAACCCGTAAAGGGTCTAATATAGTATCGCCAACAAAAAAATATAACCTAATTAACCTTTTAGGCAATTCCATAGGAAAGTCGCGGTCAATAACGATAAGAGCTAAGAAAACGATGTTTTAACAGAACAGGCAATAATGCATAATTAATAGCAGCGATAGAGAATCAATATAGGTTGGATAACAATATATACATACCGTATTAAGATATCCATTACATTCTCGTTATCCATCGTGATTTTACTTATTTACGAATAACAAATCAAAAAAGGAAATTAAATTTTGTAAATAAACAAAGCGCGTAAAGTTAGAAGTCTAGGGTTAAGGCGTTGTTATTGGAGACTACAGCGATAGATTGGTGCTCATTATATGTAACATTTCGTTCCCGTCATTTTTAATTAGTGCACCAAGGTCGATTTAAACATTGGTTTCAAGTATTTCCGCTTCTCTTCCTTCTTTCGCACATGTTCGGAACAGTGTTGTCACGGGACAGCTTTGGACAGTAGTTTGGGCAATTTTGGACAATCTTGGACAATTAAATAAAGTAAAATTACTTAAAATTTTATTAAGACAATCTATTTTAATTTTAATTGGAATTATTAACGCCTGTATAAGCTTTGGACACTCTTGGACGCTTGGACATTTTGGACATGGACAAGGCCAAAAAAGGCCTTGGACAGCCAAAACGTACAACACTGGTTCGGAATATATGTCGGATTATCCCGGAATCGACGAAAATAAACGCGTGCACAATTTTGACTATTCCGGATCAACCCGACATAAATTTGAACACGTGACATGCGAAGAAAAGACAATGGGACCTTATAATGAAATAACATTCTTTTGAAACAATTTAAGGTTTAGTGTATCCAAGATCATTATGTAGAGGGTTCCTGAATCGATTTATCAAGGTTTATCAATTGTTAAAGGTTCGTCAATTCGTCATATGTTTCGTCAATTCGTCATAGATTTCGTCAATTCGTTATAGATTTCGTCAATTCGTCATAGGTTTCGTCAATCGTCGGGGGTTTTGTCAGTCGTCAAGGTTTCGTCATGACGAAAACATGACGAAACTTTTCGTCATCGCAAAAAACATTTCGTCAGGCATCTTTAATATCAATATAAACTTTAACAAACTAACCTATTCAATAAAATAACAACTCGCTGATCATCAATTTATTCAATTCCCACTAATTAAAAGTTTACCACGACCTATTGAACGAAGTAAAGAAAACACCCAGAACAACTAATAATAAAGACATAAGCAGCCAGATAACAAATAATTCAAAAAACATCACAATAATAATAATAATACGTAATAACTTTACAAAAATACCCACAAACATAATAAAAATAAATAAAAATAAAAAATAAAACCATAAAATACCAAATACCTAAAAAATCTAAATAATATCACGTACATCATCTTTATAACTCACACAAACAAATTAATTAACTTCAAAACTCATAATCTTATTCGTAAACAAAAATAAATCACTACAATAAATTAAAAAAATATCTGAATCTATGAACTGAATAATCATTCTTTAAACAATGTTATATTATTCTATCTAATTAAAAAAAATATCGGCTATTATATGAATTAATTCACTAAAAAATAGTAGGAACGATCAATAGTTTATTCATCGAATCTAAAAGCTTGGCTATTTATTTCTTTTATTTTTACTTTTATTTTTTTTTTACAAAAATGTACATACAGCACTTTTTACCTAGACAAATCAAAAAAAATTTAAAATTTAGAAGGCTACGTCTAAAATTTAAATACTACATCAATATTAAAACATACATACGTAACTCTAAAAACTACGTCTAATATTATAATCTGCATACTACTTAATTGTAAAACCTATATTATATATAACATATATAATAATTCAAAAAACAATAAAAACAATAACAAAATTTGAAAATCTATATTGCATATAAATACAAGAATAAGACTTAAAATCAAGTAAACAAAGCTTTTTTAGCAAAACATCTTTGTAGATACGAATATGTCTTATTTTCATTTGATTCTATAACAACATCATTCAACAATTTTGCATATTCATCATGTGTTATACCCATATATTGTGGAACAAAAACCAGGCTTTGTAAAAGTTTAACAAAATTATTCAATGACTATGAAAAGAAAGAACTTTTATCAGAATAATAATCACAATAGATTTATAGGTATAGTGAGAAAATAAACATTAAAATTACTAATTACTTACATATTTACCAATGCATCCACACCATTCGCCCATTGGGCATTCTAATTTAATACATTGTATGTTTGTAAGCTCAACATTTAATTCAAAAAATTTTGGTATCATATCACATATGTGAACATTGACACCCCTTTCTTTCATGCTAGCTTTAACAACTAAAAGAAAAGAAAAAAATAAAATTTTAATTGTTTATAAATCCTTTAAATGAACAAAATTATTTAAAAGACAAGCTATAATGTAATATACCCACATGCATCATCTATCCATTTTGTGATCTTTCCCATATTTTGGATTAGAGTAGGTTCTAAAGATTCAATCCAGCCATCATACTTCAAAACTCTAACAATATCTTTGATTAAATCAGACCATTGAGGCTCGGTAAAAGCAGTAAACATCATACTCATAAAAACAAAATCAAAAGTTTCCTTAGGAAATGGAATTCCGTAAGTTACATTACATGTAAGAAAACAAACATTTGGAGGACATTTAACAGTAGGAGGAAAGCAAGAGGAATCCACATCAATTCCTATAAATGTTGAAGATGGATATTCTATTGCCATATCAATTATCCAATAACCTGAGCCACATCTTTTAAAAAAAATGAATATTCATATACAAATAAATAAATTATTTATATATACGATATATATATGCATGTAGAGCAAAGTATATTTACCCAATTTCAAGTATTTTAGCACCACTTTTTTCCAACATTTCTGTAATTGGAGAGCTATAATTGCCTCGCCACAGATGTTTTCTCAATATATATGACAAATTTGCTCTTTCAGCTTCTAATTTATCAGATGGTAATACATAACTTAAGTCTTCGATATCAAAGAAATCTCTTCCGTTGATTGTCTTAAATTTGTCTAAAAGAGAAATGACTTCATTTTTATCCTCTACTTTATTATTTGTAGCATCTACCTTAATGGATGTTGAAGAATATTTTCTATTGTCTTTTGAGTTGTCAGGTGTAAAAGAAAAGTCTTGAGTATTGTCAGACTTCATTATAATCAATTCATGGAGAAAGGAATTTTATGGTATGTATTTAATAAATTAATTAATTACTAATAGATACATGACATACTTATATACAGATAGAATTTCAAAAAAAAAAAAAAAACCGATAGACCTATATTCTTGTACACACAACAAATACTCACAAAATTAGACCATTGCGGATATGTGTTAAGTTTTTTTGATTTTTTCAATGCAATATCAGATACATTGCATATTTTCAGGGTAGCTTGGAGACCGGGTACTTGGTTTATTGGTTGGCAAACTGGCCAGACGACTTTTAGCTGCCATAATAGTGGCCATTATTGTCTTACCAAGTACCAACGTCAATCACTCTAGGTAAGTGCAGTTGACTAGTGCAGTATAGAATGTACATTATAATATTGAGTATTTAACAATGTCATTATAAATAAACATGAATTAATTTAATAATAACCTTTTTAATATGAATTTATGCTATCAATTATGTAAGTACTTATGTAATTTAGATCACCGGAGCCAGAGTATATAGTTAGTAGGGCTTTTTTTGGAAATTAATTTGGCCATTTTTCAAAGCACTGGTCATATGATAATTTGCCATGTGGCCGATTCTGGTATGATTCCCCGAAAGTTAGTTCCCCGCCAGCTCATTTTTCCGACACTATATCCCCGACAGAATGTTTCACCTCCAGCACCTTTTGTTGACAGAATCTTTCCTCGACATACCATGTTTTCGACATCCACTTTCCTTGACATCTCATATTTTCGACAAATATTTCTAATTTGTCTTTTCTCCGACACTAAGTTTTATTGAATGCACTTTTTCTGACAAGAACGATAAACCCAGTGATCATCACATCACGTGAAATCATGCATACGTCATTTGTTTATTAGCACTATCAACTCGGCCTAAATTATACTATCACCTAACCCTAATTTAGGCCGAGTGCTTAATCATGTGATCGAATATATCACTCTACCTATTTAAACGAAATTTCTAATCGGGGAAAGATCTTGTCGGAAAAAGATGTCAGAAACATGTCATGTCGGAAAAATGTTCTTTCTGAAATACGTTATGTCAGTAAAATGTCTTTTCGAAAATATGTCCTGTCAAGGAAAGGGGAGCTCGAAAACATGGTATGTCGAGGAAAGATTCTGTCAACAAAAAATGCTGTAGGTGAAACATTCTGTCGGGGATATAGTGTCAGAAAAATGAGTGGCGGGGAACTAACTTTATGGGAATCAAGCAACAACCATGTGGCCAGTGTTTTGAAAAATTGCCCGAATTAACCCGTTGGGCCGGCCCGTTCCTCACCTTAATAGTAGTAGGAAACGCAAATTAGTGCAGTATTTTTCTTATAACCTTACCTAACTCTAACATTAAACAAAGATATTAGTAGTATTTTTCTCTATCACACATACGTACGTCCATCCGTCCTTATCTGTACTGCCGTACAATACTATATTACTAAATATCTGATATCTCTAGCGTATATACGTAATATTTCTGTATTAAGGCCGAACCATGACATTATAACAAATATTATGAACTGTGCTGTTTATTTTAGCTGAAAATGATAATTCTCTGACAGTTCATTCAGCCGACATCACATGGGATTATGTTTATATTTTTAACAAATTTTCGCTTGGCGTTCTGTCATTTAAATGAGCTGTCGATGAAGTAACAGTGTCTGAAATTCGATTTTTAAATTGCTGTAATACTAAGAATATATACACTGCAGGAATAGACTGATAAGATTTTATTGCTATTTCCACTATTTGGAGATTTAAAAAGCGGGTAAAGTGTGGGCACTTATTTTCCGAGTTTTACAAACCTAAAAAAACTAAATAAAGAAAACAAAAACTATTTTTGAGTTATATATATTTAGTCCTTTACACATTTATTTGCTATTTGTAGTGTTATATTAGTACAATTGTTTTGGACGAGATTTTTATACATTTTCAAGTTGTGTATAAAATTTTATTATTTCAATCTCTTTTATCATAAATGAGCTAATTTTGCCTTATTTTTTGTTTAATTTATTTTACTTCTAACTATTCTATATTGTTTCTCATTATGTTACATTTTATATCATATCATTTTATCTTACTTGTTGTTCAGTGATCACAATGTATAGATAAGTTTGAGTTAGTTTGCATTAAAATTATGAGTTACTAAAAAAAAAAATTATACCTCCCATATATAGTTAAAATGAGTTAGTTTACATTGGAATTATCAAAGTTTCTTTATGAGCTACTGTCAATAATTTCGTACAAAACATTCTTGCTATTCCAGTAATTGCAGTATGTGATTAAAAATGAATTAGTTTACATTGGAATTATCATGATGTTTTATTGTGAATTACAGTAAAAAATTCTATTAAATTATTACTTGCTATTTCTGTAATAATAATATATGATGATTTCTATATTTTTGTTACAACTTATTCGATATTCTGATGACTACAATAAATGTTTAAAGTGTGTTAGTTTGCATTGAAATTAAATTAACTGATTTATTTGTTAGTTATTGAAAAAAATTCTGTTACAGAATTTACTCATTATTTCAGTGACCATAATATGTAGTTAAGTTAGAGTTAGTTTGCATTGAAATTGTCATGATTTCTGTCATGGGTTACTGTAAATAATTCTGTTATAGAACTTACTCGTTATTCCAGTAACTACAATATCTGATTAATATGAGTTAGTCTATATTGGAATCGTTGTGATTTTTTTATCGTGATTTACTGCAAATACTTTAGTTACAAAACGTACTATTCTAACAGCTATTATATTAGCTAAGTTGTATTAAAAATTATTGTGATTTTTATCATGAAATTAGTCAAAAAATTCTTTTACAAAATTACTTGTTATTCTATTGATCTGTTAAGTTTAAATTAATTCGCATTGGGATTGTTGTGATTCTATCGAATTTTACAGTAAATAATTCTGTTACAGAACATACTCGTTATTCTGGCAACCACAATAAGTGTTTAAGGTAAGTTAGTTAGTTGCATTTAAATTAATGTGATTTTCATGTGCTACTAAAAAATTCAGTTATGGGATTTACCTGCTATTCTGAGTAAGACGAATTAATTTGCATTAGAATTAACCTGATTGCAATTGTGAGCTGATGCAAACAAAATTCTGTTACAAAATTTACTCTATTCTGGTGACGATAATATGCGATTAAGTTTGAGTTAGTTTGTCATGATTTTTATTGTAAGTAACTGTAAATCATTATGTTACAGAACTTACAATTCTACTACCACAGTGTGTGATTGAGTTAGTTTTCATTGGAATTGCCATGATCTCTATTGCGATATTGCAAATAATTTTGTTACAAAACTTACTTTATTTCATTGACTATAATATTTGGTTAAGGTGAGTTAGTTTGCATCGGAATTAACACGAGTTACTTAAAAAATTTTATTACAATACCTGCTATTCCGGTAACCACAATATAGTCAAAATGAGATAGTTTGCATTGGAATTATCATATTTCATTGCGAGTTACTATAAAAACAATTTATTACAGAACATATGCGCTATTTTGATGATCATAATATGCCCTTAAGTTTGGATTAGTTAGTATTAATTGTTGTGATTTCTATAATGAGTTTTGTGAACTATTCTGCTACAGAACTTGCTATCTGGTGACCACAATATGTGGTTAATGTGAATTATTTTGAATTAGAATTAATGTGATTTCTATCGTGGGCTACTAAAAATTCTGTTACAGAAATTTCTCGCTATTTTGATAATCATAATATGTGGTTAAGCTGAGTTAATTTACATTGGAATTATCGTAATTCCTATCGCAAGTATTACGGTAAAAATTGTTTTACAAATTCTATCGTTAGTACTGTAAAAATTTTGTTTGCAAAACCTATGTCATTCACTAGTGCAGGTTATTGACGTTATCTATATTTTTCAATTAATAATTATGGTTCCGCATAGGCTGGACTGCCCATGGAGCATCCATGGACGGCCCAATATTGGCCGAACTTAGACCAAAAATTTTGACTATGGATAATTGAATCCATATCCAAAAATCCATGGATAGTCCATAGTTAATTTAATTGGCCAAAATTATAGATGTCATCATCGATTTCCTTATCATATGATATCAAAATTACGATTTACTACTTGGATCCACGGAATTGTAGCATGTGGTTATGGGCTGGGCTTGGAACTATCCAATTAATTATGGGCTGGGCTTGGAACTATCCAATTAATTATGGGCTGGATCTGGACTTTGAAACATCCGACCCTGCTGGACCCTATTAATAATATCAAAGATATGCTGGTTTTTAAAAATCATAAATGGATGATTTTCATAGTTGAGACGTTACTTTAGACGTTTCTGTACCTTTGATTCGCATTATCTTAATTTTCACAATAAATATTTTAGTATAAAGTTTGGCATATATTTAGTAAACACGATAAATCTTCTTAAGAATGCATCATATAATTACGGAAATATAGCTATAATCAGGAATGATCTGAGTAAATCGCTTATTAACTAAATCATATATTTTTTGTATATACGTAGTGCGTATGTACTTACATAATTTCAAAACAAAGTCTACATATCAATCCATGGATCAAAGGTCGTCAAACTTAAAAAATTTAAACAGGAGAGGCTATCCCTAATTAGGAAGTTGATTCCGATATGGTTACACAATTTATTAAAAATTTAGTTTATAATAATAATTGTGCAATGTCATTATACAATAAACTAAAAAATCTAGCAAATATTGTAGCTTCGCATCGTGCTTTATAATATCTGGTAATCCCATTTAATCCCATAGCTTTTATTATGGTTTATCTAGTAAAGGAAATCGTAATATAAAAGCTGTAGGATTACCATAAATGGCCAGATACATGACCCGGATCTGTTACATTCCACCAATTTTAAACCCCTTTAATAGACCCCGATTATAGTATATGTCTGAGGGTTTGTATAGAGTCCTATCTAAAGTAGTAGAGTATGTAAAACAAAAGTAGTAGCGTAGTGCAACTTTAGATCTTTATACTCATACGTATATTTAAAAATCATACCTATCCAACTTATAAGTAGGAAAGATGGCAATACTTATAAGTATAGTAAGTATGAAAACGATCATACTTGTAAGTATAAATATACTTGTGCGACGAAAATTTGAAAAGAACATTTCACGTAATACAAGTACTAGGCTTGGGTGACCGTAGGCATAATGTAGCGTGATGGTGATAAATTGGTGATTAATTAAAAAGTATAAGGTAGTAAAGCGAAGCATAAAAAAATTAATATAGAAAATAAATGATGTAATTATATAGTATAGAATATAAAAATAAAAATAAGTAAAAGGAAAAATCGATGCAAATATGATTTTAAGAACTATATATTCAAAAGGTTCCCTTGAATTAAAATTACAGTAAAGAATTTTTAACCCCGCAACATTATAAATGAAGTATAATTGTATATTAAGCATTTCTGCATAAAATTTAATATACAATATTTTGCAGTTTTTAATAATGCCGATGTATTTTGAATAATCGTATGATAGTGTATGTGCGTACATTGTACTTAAGACTTTTTTCTTTTAAATAATTGAAAGCTACTACATACTTTTGTTCGTGTTTACTTTCTTGAAATGGACGATCGTTACTTTCAAACTATCGATGATCCTGACCTTCATATTCACGATGATCCTGACCTCTATGTTAACGATGATTCTGACTTTCATATTGTTGATGGGGTTGAAACTATTTACGAAGAAGATCTAGAATCCTTCGAAATAATAAGTGTATTGATTTCTTCTAATGATGGGCTTCGAGAGATTGATGATACTATTTCAAGCGATTTAAATGAAGATATAATAATAACTTATTTTACTAAAGAATTGGCAACAAAGATTATTTATCATACTTTTTTTTTTCGCAATCCACTCAATATAACTATCACTATTTTGTCATAAAACCTTTAATTTTATTTTTACCACTGCATCATGACCCATCGTTAAATCAATCAAAAATTAAAATTTTTTATAAATATGATCTAACTGACCTGATTAAATTAATTATTGTATATCACGTGGACAAGCCACCCTTATGATCGATAGTTTATAAAATAGTATACAAACTAGTATAATCGACTTAAATTTTTTTATACTATATGTATATTATACGCTTTTCTTAAAAAAAAATTAGTATACATATATGTATATTATACGCTTTTCTTAAAAAAAAGTTAGCATACATATATGTATACTATACGCTTTTCTTTTTTTATTAGCCTACACAACGTCTTGTGTGCCATTAACCTTACGATTATAAACAACACCTTTTATATCGTATATTGTAAAATTTGAGATGCATATACGCTTTGCGTTTATGACAGGCACTCTAGATTCTTAAAAAGAGCTACATTTAATTAAAGAAGGTCCTGCGATCTGCACCCGGATATAATACATCGTGGCTATAGGATAACTTCTTCTGATTGGTCAATTACATACAATTGAATTTATATAGTTTAAATTACTTTTTATTTAACAAATAAAAAATAAAATTTAACCCCGTCTTTATTCGAAGAAACGCCAATAGTTACTATGCAAAATAATCACAAATAATCGCACACCTAGAGGTACTGTACCTCACTTTAGAAGGTGAAATTGCGTAGATTATTGCCGGAGCGTAGCGACGGACCCTTAATTTCTATGCAAAGTGATACAAAAATTACCTTCCTGATGTGCTTCAATTGTAAAAATCTTGACAAATTTTACTTTTTTGATATACTTGCATATATATGATGTAAATCTTATCAGAAATGGAATTTGGAAATTTTTTGTCTGTCCGCACGCGTGTCTATATGTGTGCTTTAATGTTACCAACATATGCATATTAACGCCGTTTGTGTAATATGATGAACATCATATGATGAGCTCCGGACATATAATGCTACGCATTAGCCTAGTAACTATAGAAACTATATGCAGTTACTAAATCGTTAAATATGACTAGTTTATTGGGAAAAAGAACTAACACCGAATTTTTTTAAGGTAAATAAAGCGATTTCTCGGCTATAATAAGATGTCTTAAAACGTAAAGAGTGTTAATACATAAGAATAGAGGTTGTAATTAGTATATAGTGATTACTACAAGGCTCTAATTGTCTTGTCATAATGAACTTTAGGAATAATAAACTATAGATTTTTAAATATTATATTTGTTCGATATGTCAACCTTTTTTTCTTATTTTTTTGTTAAAGTAAGAAGCAATAAAGTATACGAAATATAATGTATTTTGATTGGTTGATTTTCACATGTTGCACAGATGGCCAATCATGGCGGGCTATTCAATTTCATGTGATCAGCCAATCAGAGAATGTTATTCTACATACCAGATACATAGTGGATTTACTATCGAGGGGGTATTTTATCCGGCCATTTACGTACGATGTGAAGCCACAAAATTTGCAGATTCTTTAGTTCGTTGCCGATGACCTCGCACAATACTATTATAAACTGTATAAAAAGATTTTTAATAAATCGTGTAACCATATCGTAATCAATTTCATAATTTGAGACGGTTTCATCTGTTTATACATTATTTGTTTAGTAAGAGAAATCTAATATAAAGGCTGTGGGATTCAAGGGGGTTTACCAGATATAATTAAAGTACGATGTGAAAGCCAAAATTTCTTAGTTCATGCATAGTACTAAGAAGCCACCCGTAAACTGTATAACGTTAGCAGTTACATGAAGATCCGAAGATCTGCAATTTTTATTGGTTCCCGAGCCTAAATTTTGTCTTGTACTCTAACAAGGGAACCGTCACATCATTTTCAGATCCATTACACAATTATAAAAATTTTTTTATATTATTTTAAAGTATTTTTCGTAATATCAAGGTATAATAACTTTTATATAAGTGCTATCAAGAAAACAATTTGAAAGTTTTAGTTTTTTATTTTTTAATGCTAATCTGATTTTTTTTGTTAAACTTTTAAATGTAGTAAGAACAATCGATAATTGTTCCACTAAATCAGAAAAGTCAGAATTTATTTGTGCTGTTTTGATTGAAGTTTTAACTTTTATTAAGATGATAACACACAGGAATATTATTTATCTGGTCTAATAGTAAAGATAGACTGGACTTCACTATTAAGAGGATAAAAATATTCTTTGCATTATAGAGGCAAAGGTACAAAATATTGAACATGGTCTTTGCCAGAACTTTGTTCAATTGCAGGTTGTCTGTGAAATAAGATAACCTTAAAATATTAATATTAAATTATCATAAGTATATATATAATTAGCATTCTAGTTATTCAATACTGTAGCAATAACACTTTACACTTTATTGTATATAAAATATTACAATAACAAGATATTAATCATACTAAATGAATAATATCAGTTTTTTATAATTAAATTAAATATAATAAAAACTTAAATTTTTATATACTTTATAAAAAGTAACTAAAAAATAATTTAATGTTACTAGATATTTAAAATATTTAGGTGACCAAAAAAAGAAATTGCAACATATATATGGAGTTGTTACTACAAGTAAAAAGTGGTTTTTCATAGCAGTACAACTAATAATCAAATAAATACCAACTAATTATTCATTTAAATAATGTTAATATATCTGATAATGTTCTTAAAAAGATGTTAGATGTTTGTTTTTAGGTTTTATGCAATAATTTTAAAAGGTATACAAGAACCAAAAACAAAAAAGAAACAATAAAATGTATAAATATTAGATGGGACCATTGAGAGATTTGTTGTTGTCTATTGAATATACAAATTAGATTTCATTATTTATATCAGTAAATTTAGCATATTGATCTTTATGGTTTCAGAATAGAACTGATTTATTGGGTTAACCTGATTAGATTAAAACTAATTAATTGATCCAGAAAATTTCTAACTTGGCTACAATTTTAACCAGATAAATCAAGATGAAAATCCAATTGTGATAACTAGTTCTAATTTTTAATCTGTTTTTAATAGTGAACTTTAAAAACTAAAACAAGAAGTTGGGACTGGTTTTATTTATACAATCCAAATTTAATCTTTTACCCAAAATAACATTTAGTTTTAATTTGAATTTAAACAAATCTAAATAAATTAGTTTTTTAATTTTAATAGACTTGTAAAACTAAATCAATACAAATTTAGAAAACCAGATTTTTGTAGTTATAATAAACTTGTAAATTTAAATTTAAATAAAGCAGATTTTGAGCCCACCAAGTTATGAGAAATTTAATAATTAGTTTATTTACAATTTATGCATAATTAATTAGACAATTCATTGAATACAATTAAATATCAAATTTAAGGGTAGGGTGAATATAGATCATTTTTAATAGTAATCACGTTGTGCTCATATAAAATCAGGTGATTAACCAATCACAATTGTAAACAACATGGATTCAACCAATAGAATTAATCATTTTTGTGTAACTACAGAAAATTTGAGCCAACTTAGGAAAACTTTATGCCATATAGAAGTATAATTTTTTTAAATACTATATTTATTAAAACTTTACTATTATAAAAAGAGTATTTTGTACTACATATTATAAAATTTTTGGCTAAATTAATAACAACTGTAAAAAGTTTTATTTGTAACACATTTTTATTTTCTATATAAATCTCATTGTACCACTAAAATCATATGATAAATGATCTACATTCACCCTATCTTTAAACAATAATTACTGCACTTATATAACAAACTAAGTTTGTTAAAGCACAATTTTGCTATTTTTTACTTTCACTAGTTGTATTATCTAATACAAAATTCATTTTAATAAAAAATGGTTAAAAAAGCTAATTTGCACACAAATGATGACACAAGTTAGGCAATCACTTGAACCTTTAGAGAGCATAAACTCATGAAAAATATATAAAATATAGAAAAGCAGCTCTTTAACAAAATTGATAAAGTTTTTAACCTTCAAGACAAAAAGAACAAATTATTTAAATTTAGAAGAAAAATTACAAAAAAAGAATGAATTAATTAAAATTGAAAGTGTTGTATAGTCTATGGCCTTGGTTTTTTGTACTATAATAGAGCAGAACAGATCAGACCGGACCAGATCAGACATTTTGAAAATTTTATGTTCTCATATTCTTATGAGAACATTACTTTTAATTTGAGAACACTTACAAAATTTAGATGTTCTTTATTAAATTTTATTTGAATATTAAGTTTAAAAAATATGTTTTCTATAAAAATATATAAAGTAATAAAAATTATTTTAATTAATATAGTGGTTTAAAATAATTAAGTTTATAAAAATTTAATTGTTAGCTAGTTGAAAAAAAGAACAATTTAAATGTTCTTGAGTTACAAAAAAATTTGGGTAAGGGTAGAGACATTTATCGGGTGATTTCTATCTTTTAAGAGGATACCCTAACTGATACTAAACTAGCCAATCAAATTTAAGCAAATAATATATACTGACTGGAACACAATTCAAACATTAGTCAAGTCTGAGTTTGGTTCAGATTTGGTCCAGATTTGGTCTGAAGTTTGCAGACTGATCTGATTTCAAATATGTTTATATATATTTTTTGGTACTAACAAGTTTACTTAGTGCATAAAGTTAGAATTAATTAGTAAAATTTTGTAAATCTTAAAATTTTATAGAATTTTATAAATAAAATTCTATAAAATCTTATAATTTACAAATTTTACTAATTAATTCTAACTTTATGTACTAAGTAAGCTTGTTTAGTCAAACATACATCAAATTAGCAGAATTATTTTTATTTTACTTTAAAGTTTGATATTAGATGCATAATTTTGATTTTTGATCAAAAAAATTAAATTAAGTACAGTCAGACCTTCCTATAGTCACACACTATATAGTCACACCTCTATTTAAGCACCGATTTTGTGCAATGGACTCAAACATAGTAAAAAACCTCATTATAGTCACAAATCACTTATAATCACTATCACCATGAAAATTTGATTTTTTAACAATTTTATTAATAAAAAACCCTCATTATAGTCACCAATTTTTAACTAAATATGGATTATATAA
The DNA here is from genome assembly GCA_003550325.1 of Gigaspora rosea. NCBI lineage: Eukaryota > Fungi > Glomeromycota > Glomeromycetes > Diversisporales > Gigasporaceae > Gigaspora > Gigaspora rosea. The sequence goes on from QKWP01000026.1 coordinate 443,239, forward strand.
TCTATTTGGCCAATTTTCATATTCATGTATATTTAAAATTAGAGTTTGGAACCGGTTTTATTTCTAAAAACGGTTGTACTATATTTGAAAAAATCAACCCGGGTTGAACCCGGATTTGGTACGCAACTGGTAATCTGATTTATAAAATAAAACCAAATTTAAAACTAAAACCAGGTTTATTATACAATCTGGTTAATATCAAAAAAAGTATCACAAATACATAAAAAAAAGAGGTAAATTTTAAACAAAAAAAAAAAGTACAAAACGTAGGTGTAAATACGCATATCCCATTCAATTCCAAAAATCAAACGATATTTGAGTACTGATAATTACTCTTCCATCTTATATTTAACCGGTTGTGTTCATACATCTGGTTTGAGTTCACACCTGGATCGAATATTCTTCAAATTTAGACCCGGATTTATTAACAATTCGGGTAGACCTGGGTTTGAAACTGGGTTGATATATCTGGTTCCAACCTCTATTTAAAATTATCTATTAATTGATAATCCGCCTGTCAACTGGAGAGTGATCCTATAGGCAAAATATGGAGTGCTTCTATCTAAAATTTTGTCCTTACTAAGTTAACGATACATATCCACTAATTAAAAGTTGTAGAACTCGTTGAGATGCATCTAACTGTGGTTAGATCATCAAAATCAGCCCAGTGGATGGCGAGTTATCGTCAAAAAACGATTGGCTGACTATATAAAAATCCGTGACAGAGATTACATATGAAAATACTATAGGCGAAATGTGGAGTGCTTCTATCTAAAACTTTTTTTCTTACTAAGTTAACGATATATGCCCACAAATCAAAGTAGTAGAGCTCGTCGAGACGCATCTAATGGTGGTTAGATCATCCAAATTGACTCAGTGGATGGTGAGTTATCGTCAAAAAATGATTGGCCGACTATATAAAATCTCTTATGTAATACATAGAGATTTTATATAGTCGGCCAATCGATTTTTGATGATATCTCGCCATTCACTGGGCTGATTTGGATGATTTAACCACTGTTAGATGCGTCTCGACGAGCTCTATAACTTTCAATTAGTGGGCATGTATCGTTAACTTAGTTAGAAAAAAAGTTTTAGATGGAAGCACGCCACATTTCGCCTATAGATGACCATATAATGAGGTATTTTATTTATAGTCACACCTCTTTACAATCACCAAAATAGGGTGCGACGGACTTGGTGATATAGAGAGGGATGACTATATCTTTTCTCCAAATTTCAAGTAAAATAAAAGCATTCTGTTAAATTAATATATTTTTAGGTGCTGAACAAGTTTACTTAGTGCATTAAGTTAGATTTAATTAGAAAATTTTGTGAATTATAAGATTTTATAGAATTTTATTAATAAATTTCTATAAAATATTATAATTCACAAATTTTTATTAATTATTTCTAACTTTATGCACTAAGTAAACTTGTTCAGCATCTAAAATACATCAAATTATTAAAATTGTTTTTATTTTACTTGAAATTTAGAGAATAGATATATAATTTTGGATTTTTGATCAAAAAAGTCAAATTTAAGTATCTTTTCTTCAAATTTCAAGTAAATAAAAACAATACTACCTATTTAATGTATTTTTAGTTTTTGAAAAAGTTTATTAGTTTATTAAGTTAGAATTAATTAGTAAAATTTTGTGATTAGTAAGATTTTATACTATATATTTTTATTTATAAATTTCTATAAAACAAATTACAAAAATTTCACAAAAAGTGTGGCAATCTAGAAAAGTGGCCAGGTTGTTACCCAAAGCGGCAAATTAAAAATTCAAATCTCACTACTGATATTTTGAAAATAAGCCTGTGTTCTAGTAACTGTAGCTCAAATTAGTTGGGTAAAAAACCTGTAATCTTGGTTACACTATCTTGAATAAAAGCTTTTGGGCATAATGGTGTTTGTTATACTACTAAATTCATAAAACTGAAAAACTGAAAACCCATTTTGCAAGACCCAAGTAAGGAGGTAAATTGATAATCTTTAATGGCACTACCAGAATAAGATCAGTACCTGGATGTAATTAATCTTATAAGGGCAATATACTAATGATAGTAACAATAGAGCCTAGTCAAGTTACTAAAAACTATCTAAATATACAATATGAGACTATATTTAGTGTAGCTGGCAATTTCTATGAGAGTAAAGTAGCCCTAAGATTGACAGGTTATTGAGAATAACCCTAAAAAACTACTAATAAAAAGTGGTTTATAAGTATATAAGTAATAAGGAAAGCATTGATCATAGAGTTTAAATAGGCAGTTTTGTAGTTGGTCTGCATGTATGGCAGCTAGTGTAGAACCTTCAGGTGGACTACTTAAATTAGGTACCAAAAGTGCATGTATGGCTAGTTGTATACTTGTCAATGAAGCAAATATTATAACTAATAAATATTTAATAAAACACCCTGCCAAGTAGATAGCCATTAAACTATAAAAAAATTACAAAATTTTTACTAATTAATTCTAACTTAATGCACTAAATAAACTTGTTCAAAACTAAAAATATATTAAATAAACAGTATTGTTTTTATTTTACTTGAAATTTGAAGAAAAGATGATTAAATTAACTTTTTGATCAAAGATTCAAAATTATACATCTTTTTTCTAAATTTCAAGTAAATAAAATAATTATGCCAATTTGATGTATTTTTAGATACTAGACAAGTTTATTTAGTGCATAAAGTTAGAATTCATTAATAAATTATAAGATTTATAGAATTTTATTAATAAAATTCTATAAAATTTTATGTTTACAAAATTTTACTAATTAATTCTAACTTAACATACTAAGTAAACTTGTTTAGTGCCAAAAAATACATATAAATATATTTTGAACTAAGACCAGTCTGCTGACTTTGAACCAGATCCAGACCAAACCATAATTGAATCTAAGTATAGTTAAGCAATTTCTCAAGAATTACTAATTCAAATTGGTTGAAATCTTAATATCTTGTAGCCGAATATTATATATATCTTTAGAAAAATTTTTATCTAATTTGTATTAGTAATTGTAAAGAAAATTATAGCCAGAGATTAATATAAAATAAAATTTTTATATTTTTAATTAAAAATTTTTAGAGTGTTGCTAACTTGCCCCCTGGTGATGTAACTACCTATAATTTTTACCAATCAGGTCGCAGAATCTTGTGTAACAAAATAAAGAAAATTTTAAGAAAATTTAAAAAATTATCAATATCGCAAAATTTTATTACAAAAACTAGCTTTGGGCTATTAAATAAAAGTTTTGGACATCTAATTTTGCATATAAATAATCAATCCATCCTTTAACTTAATATATCTATACTCTTACTCTAACTCTAATCTTTAAAGAATAATTTTTTTATATAAAAGGGTGGTTAAAATTTATAACTTTAACCAGGTGTTAAAATTAGTTAAATTCAAATTTTTATATAATTTGCATTAGTAATTGTAAAGAAAATTATAGCCAGAGATTAATATAAAATAAAATTTTTATATTTTTAATTAAATTTTTATATAGTTATTTTGGACAATTTTGATTGGCTAATAATACTATATTATATAGTATCTGATAATTCCTCTGACCTTTTCCCCTAAAAAATCAGATAATAAATATCTTTACCCTAATATTATTTATTTGTTTATCTATTCTTGCTTTGGTGCATTAGCTATATTACTATGTAACTTTGATATATATACAATATTATTATTACAAGCGACTATAGCCTTCTATATAGTACTTGCAACACAGTACACATCTTGTAAGAGTCAAAGAAGATATGAAGCGGTGTTGAAGTGGAATATTACTTCACTAGAGTGGTTCAGTTTATATTTATTAACAAGAGTATTATTTATTTAGCAAAGATATACTTTATTTATTTAGATAATAATATTCAAGAGATACAATTTATTTTAGACGTATGAGGGAGGAAAAGGGAAGTCTAAGTCTAAGCTAGAAAGCTAATGTGCAGAAGGTCAGAAAGCTAGAGTTTATATATCTTTTTAGAAATACATTCGTGTAAAAGTATAAAGTATAAAAGTATAGTAATAAAGTATAAAAGTATAAAAGTATAAAAGTATAAAGGTATAAAGGTATAAAGGTATAAAGGTATAAAGGTATAAAGGTTCCTTCTATATTATTCTGTGTCTCGACTATGTTACACTAAACTATTTTTGGAATGTTCTAGATTTTCAATAAGGAAAAACCTATTCTATAACATTATAAATTTTTAGAGAATTAAACTCACTATAATAATAATATACATTTTTACAAGAAAATTATTAACAAATCTTTAGTTATTATAATTTTAAATTTTAGTACTATATCTTAAAATTTTATAGCAAAAAATAGTTTGAATCTATAAATTTACTAAATTTACTATAGCAAAGAATAATAATATATTATATTTACTATAATAACTTATTTATTTAAATATTTAAGAGATGTTAATGGCTTATTTAAAAACTATATATACAAGCTAGATTAAACTATTAATTATAAATATCTTAAATATTAAATTAAAAAAATATATATAAAGTCATAGTTTTATTTTTATGAATAACTTAGTTTTGTTTATATATTTTAGTTAAATTGATTATATTTTTTATTAATAACTTTTAAATATATTAATTAGGGTGTTATTTTATGGAAACATGGCGACCAGTGTTGGAAATCTGTTTTGAAATTTATGTTCTCATGAGAACATGTTTATTTAATTTAATGTTCTCAAAAATTTTTTTATGTTCTCAATTAGAAAAAAATTTTTCTCTCTTTCTCTCTCTCTCTCTTTCTCTTTCTCTCTTTCTCTCTCTTTCTCTCTTTCTTTCTCTCTCTTTCTCTCTCTTTCTCTCTTTCTCTCTCTTTCTCTTACTCCCTCATTTTTTCTCACTCTTTCTCACTCTTTTTCACTCTTATTTTCTTTCTCTCATTCTCTTTTTCACACTTATTTCTTTCTCTCATTCTCTTTCTCACACTTATTCTTTTATATTTTTAGTTATTTTTTAATTTTTTTTTAATTTAATATATTTAAAAATTATTAATAAAAAAATATAATTTATATTATAACTTCATATGTATATTTTTTTAAAATTAATATTTTAGGATTTTTGTATATTGTTGGAGATGTTATTGGCTTGGTTCAGCTTATATATTTAAGCTATTAACATCTCTCAAATGTTTAAATAAATAAGTAAATATAATATACTATTCTTTTTTACTCTAGTAAATTTATAGATTCAAAAGTTTCTTACTATAAAATTTTAAGATATAGAACAAAGTTTAAAATTATAAAAGCTAAAGATTTGTTAAGTAATTTCTTATAAAAATTATCATTATAGTGAGTTTAGCTTTCTGAAATTTAAGATATTATATGTATATCAAAGTTTATATAATAAGGGCTATATTGTACCAAAATAGAAATGGATAAACCAATAAACTATATTATCTAAATTTTTTATAATTCAGAACAACTAAATTGTTCTCTATTTCAACTAACTAACAATTAAATATTTATGAGCTTAATTATTTTAAACTGCTATATTAATAAAAATAATTTTTATTATTTTATATATTTATATAGAGAACATATTTTTCAAACTTAATGTTCTCAAAAAAAATTTAATAGAGAACATTTTAATTTTTGTAAATGTTCTCAGATTAAAAGTGATGTTCTCATGAGAACATGAGAACATAAGATTTCCAACACTGATGGCGACCCCGTGATTGACCAATCAAAATCGATCACGTGAATCGTGTAATGTCCAATACTAATTGGTCGTTATGTGAATCATGTGATCGATTTTAATTGGTCATTATATATATTCAAACTTATTATTTATTATTAATTAAATTTATTAAAAAAAGTCGTATAATTTAAGAATTTATTAAAAAATTTAATTTATTAAAAAAAAAAAATAATCATACAGTATAATTTAATTTATTAAAAAAAATAATCGTAATACTACACTAAACTAAAACAAACAAAAACTCCCACGGTGCCCTTCCGTCAATTCCTTTAAGCCTTGCGGCCATACTCCCCGAAACCTAAACAAGAAAAAATCAGAATCGACTTCAACAACTCTGAGACTGACAACTTCAATTATGACCAGTGTTTAAAATTCAATGTTCTCAGTGTTCTCAAAGAACATTACAAATTTTTGGGAACATAGATTATTAAAATATGTTCTCTATTTGAGAACATTCAATAATTTTTTTAATATTAAAAAAATTTTAATTTTCCTATATAAAGAACATTAAAATTTTACTAAGAACATTAAGAATTTAAAAATGTTCTTTTTGAGAACATAAACCAAGTTTGAATTTTAAACATTGATTACGACAGCTCCAATTACAACAGCTCCAATTACAATGGCTCTAATTACGATGACTCCAATTATGATGACTCCAATGATAAAGACTAATCGTTAAAGCTGAAATAAAAAAATATAGTTAGTTTAAAACAAAAAACAAAAAAAAAACGAAAAGAAAAACTAAACAAAAAAAAAATACGAAAAAAACCCAAAAAAAGAAAAAAAAGGAAAAAAAGAAAAAATAGAAGAAAAAAACAGGGGGAATGAAAAAAAAACGAAAAAAAAACCTCACAGAAAAAACCGGAAGAAAAAAAAGAAAAATAAAAAAAAAACGAAGAAAAAATGGGGGAAAGAAAAGCAGAAAAAAAAAGTAATAAAAAAAGTAAAAAACCAGGAGGGGAAAAATGAAGGAAAAATGGAAAAAAGAAAAAAAAAGAAAAAAATATTGTAAAGAAAATACCCCGTAAAAAAAAAAAAAAGTAAAGAAAAAAAAAGTAAAAAAAAGTAAAAAAAAGAAAGGAGAAACAGATGGAAAAAAAAGAAAAAAAAAAGAAAAAAATAAATAAAAAAAATGAAAAAAATGAAAAAAATGAAAGAAAAAAATGTAAAAAATGTAAAAAAAGAAAAAATAAAACCCTCCCATAAAAAAAAAAAGAAAAAAAACGTAAAAAAAAAAGAAAAAAAAACTGAAAAATAAAACGGGGGGAACAAATAGAAAAAAAAAAGAAAACCGGAAGAAAAAAAACATATAACGTAAAAAAAAACATATAACGTAAAAAAAAACATATAACATAAAAAAAAAAAAAGGGTAAGAAAAAAAGTCCAGCTACTCAAAATCGCGCTACCAAGAGAAAAAAATTTTAGCTATATATATATATATGAAAAAAACAAAAAAAAAGACTTCTTACCACATAAGTAGTCTAACTTCCCTTCTGTAATTTATTTTCTCATGGTGTAATTGCTAATCTTGATTTCCGTTATACCATTTCTAGTAACGAACTTGGAAATCACGAAACTTTGGTGATTCTGACCTAAAAGAAAAGAAAAAGTTGAAGGCGAGAAGACAAGAAAGAAGAAAAAAAAAAACTTATATAAAAAAACGGGCACGACTTCAAGACTTTGGTCTAGAAAAAAAAAATAAACAATAATTATCAACCGATAATCATTGTTTATATATGATCGCCAATCTCAAAAATGATTGGTCGATCATATAAGGGCGCCATGGTGATATGTCGCTACTGACATTTTGCCTATTAATTAAAATAAAAAATAAAAAATATCCAAAAGAGTATAATAATATAAGTGTAAGAGAGAGAATAAGAAAGAGAAAATAATTGTAAAAAGTAAGAGCAAGAGTGAAAAAAAAGAAAAAGAGAAAAAGAAAAAAAGAAAAAGAGAAAAAGAAAGAGAAGAGAAAGAAAAAGAAAGAGAGAAAAAGAGAAAAAGAAAAAAATTTTTTCTATTTAAAAAAATAAAAATTTTTGAGAACATTAAATAAATATATTCTCATAAGAACATAAATTTCAAACCTGATTTCCAACATTGGGTTAGACCAGTTAGAGTACTGAAAAATTTTGCAAAAGTATTTGAAAAAAATATACAATTTTCTTTTAGTATATCAAAAAATTGAATAGTTTTTTGTAAATAACTTACAACCAATTTCATTATTCTCTGATTTACATTTTTTTATTCAGATTTTTTGTTCCTCTGATGATGATAATCTACAGTTAGATCTTTCAATAATTACAAGTCAGTTATATCCTATTTTGGTGATTATATAGAGGAGTGACAGAACTATGAACAATGCAAGTAGAAATTATATTGCTACAGTATCCATTTTTTTGCAACTCTGATTGATCAAAATAAGGTTCTACCAAGTATTGTTACAAATTTTGGATAAAATTTGTAAAAATTTTATATTAGAGCCAATATAACCTCTATTAGTATTATTAGGGACTAAAGTGACTATAAATAAAATGCCTTATCCTTATTATATTATGTAACCAAAGGCCAATAAGTTTATGCATATTTGAAATACTATTAAAAATTTAAAATAGCTAATAGTAAATAACTTTGATCCAGTAGTCCAATTTGGATAAAATGGCTACTAGAGTGATTGACTCAATAAGGCAATTTTAAAGAACTAAAATCATCCAAATCTAATTTCATTAAGGATTTTCTACTTAGATATTTTTAAATTTAATTAATTTTTAAATATATAAAGTAATACAGATTCTTAATAATCTCAGAAACTCATAATTGAATTTTAATAATCTTGGACTTATTAGAATTATCTCATTAATATAAACATTTTGGTAATGTTTCATCCAAATCAGATTACTATAACAAAAGTTATTTGCTATCAAATCTTTAAGAATTTTAATAGAAAACTTTAAATCTTTAATATATATAAATATGAATATTGGCCAATCAGATATTATAATCCATATATAATTGAAATTTGGTAATTATAATAAGGGTTTGTTAGTAACAAAATTAACAAAAAGTTAAAATTTTTTTGTAATAATGAAAGCTAAAAATAGTTTTATAGAGATTTTTATTAGTGAAACATTATATTCTCAAAAGTTCAATTATTCAGTAGATGACCTAGAGTAATTGCACATAATGTCAACCAATCATATACTGTTTTGTATGGAACACTGCTCCAAATAGACAAATCGATAATAATTCTGGTCAAATTTGCAGATCATTTGGCCAGATCTAGAACAAAACAACTTTAAATATGGTCAAATGATCTGCAAATTTTATTGATCATGTGATGCAAATTGCTGAGTTTTGTTTCTCTTTCAGCAGTTAGCACAGTGTACCATCCCTACTTGTCACTTATTTAGATATTTGATTGGATAATTAAATAAATATTTATCAGCTATAACTGGTCATTAACTATATAAATAACTGTGGTCAACTAGTCATAAGTAGTTTACCAATCATGACCAACTGATAGCTGACTGTGACTGACCAAGCCCATCTTAACCTTTAATGCAAACAATATTCTATTTGCAGTAAAAAATAAAATAAAATAAAATAAAAAAATAAGAAGTTTTCTTAAAATCATTCTGGATAATTTTGTTAAAAATCATTCATGATCATCTGACATATAACCAATCAATGATCATCTATGATAATCGATCTTTTTTTTTTTATTTTAGTATACATGTCTAATATTAACCTCTTATTTTATTTTTATTTAATCGTCAATGCAGTAATGGCATTGTTATTGGAGCTGTTATCATTGAAGTTGTCGCAGGAGTCATTGTAGATGCCATATCGCCTTATAGGTGATAGGTGGGTGTTGTCATTACGCATTTGAATTGCTTTGGGTGTTGCCGCTTTTCAATGTTTTTTTCTTGCTATCGCATTTCTAACTTTCCACCATTTTTTCAGTTTCATTCTTGTATCGCTTGCTTTGGTACTGCTACTGTAGTCATCAGCAAATTTTATATATAGATATATATCGATTATTAACCGGTAAGATATATATTGATTATCAACACCCCTGTCGATTTCTATCGATAGTGATAGTAATTGATATATATCTGGTTAATCGATTACTATTGATAGTGATATCAATTAATAATTATTATATTCACATAATTATGCTTTTTGAACATTTTACAGGTTTTCGCAAGTTTTCGCAAGTTTTCGCAATTTAATTATAAATTTTTTTTATTTATTATTATTATATAATATTTTAATTTATTAATTATACAATATTCACAAGTTTTCGCTATTTAATATAAAATTTTATTTTTTTATTATATATTATATTTTAAATATTACATATATTATATATTATTATAGAAAAAATGACAAAAAAAATAAATCCAAAAAAAACAAAACCAAAAAAAATTAAAAAAATGAAAACAAAAAAAATAAACTATTATATTCTTTATATT
>QKWP01000026.1:454447-505777 GCA_003550325.1 Gigaspora rosea
AAAATATTAGTAAACGCGTAATTGATATGATACAGGTTGCAGATCATCCTAAAATATTTTGAAAGTATTCGAAATATTAAAAAAAAAAAAGAAAAAAAAAGAGAAAGAAAAAAGAAAAAAAAGAGAAAAAAGAAAAAGGAAGAGGGGTAAAAGGGAGAGGAGGTAAAGATCGTTTAAAACAGCTTTTTTTTTTCCTATGCCAGTTTTCTTTACTTTGTCTTTCTCTTTATTTTTAACATACTTTTTTTTGAAATTTTACTTTTTTTTTTTTTACCCAGTGATCTGGGTGAAATTTTTGTAATGTGGTCAAAACACTGTATAATCGTTAAAGATCTGTTAATCATTATATATCGTTGTGGTCAAAACACTGTGTAATCATTAAAGAACTGTTAATCGTTATATATTGTTTTAAATAATTCTGATTATAATCGATTTGTAGATATATAACGATTTAATATAGAAAATGATATATATCGATTTAGATATATATCGATTTTTAGCCAGTTAATTGATAGATATTGTTATTTTTTAATCAATATAAAATGATTAACTGTTATATATCAATCAATATCTATACATAAAATTTCCTGATGGTAGGTATTACGTTATTGTGATCATTGTGTTGCCTTAAAGTGAATTTCGTTGTTATATCGCATTATTTGTGTTGTCTTGAGGGATTTCTTTATTTTTGTATTACTGGGGGTTTTTTCTTTGTTGTTGCATGTCTAACCTCCACTCTGTTCTTTCCATAATCGTTGGTTTTGTGCCGCTTGCTTTGGTATCACATAGGCGTTGTGTGGCACTCACGTTTTTTGTTACATGTTCTTTTCGTAATCGTTGGTTTCAATTTCTTGCCAATGCAGCAATTATAGTGAGCAACATGTTATTATTGCTTTTGGGGTGGATTTTGTTATTCGATTTACTCTAGTGCAGTGTTGTTACTTGGACGTGTCCATACTATGTTTTTTGTCAAACATCCAAGATTGTCCAAAATCATCCAAGCCTATGTCCCATGTTTAACTAATCAATAAAGTAATTTAAAAAAATATATAATTATATATTTTTTTAGGTGCTGGACTCATTAGTGAAAAAATTAAAATAGATTATCTTAATAAAATTTTAAGTAATTTTAATTTGAAAAAATGTCCAAAGTGTCCAAAAAACGTCCAAGTGGCAACACTGCTCTAGTGTTATTGGTGTTTATTATTGGTGCATATTTAACCTTCCCACTTTCTTTTCGTAGTAGTTATTATGTTAGTTTTGTGTGACTTTATAAGTGGGTGTTGCAGTTATTCGTGTTGCCTTTGTGGTGACCATTTCATCATTATTGGAGACGTCATTGTTTTTAATATGGTTCTTGGCATCTTTTCTCTTGGTGCTGTCATTTAAAAATTCATCAAGCCAGTTAGTGGGTTTAGGGTGAGTTAGTTAGTAGGGTTAGGGTGAGTTTGTTAGTAGGGTTTTTCCTATTCTTTAGTAAAATAAAAATGCTGTATCGGAGGTGACAGCAGTAGTGGAAACATAAACTATTCTTTGTGAAGCAAAGGATAACTGACAATGTCTTTTCAATTAATAAATATTATTGAATTATGTTAAACTGCGCCGTATGTACTAATATCAATGCAAATTGTTATGTATGTGATGTATTGGTTAATTTATGCAGATCGATGTTCATGTGATACAATGATATGCTAGGGATGGTATTTAATAATATCATCCAGGATGGTATTTAAAAATGTTCAAAAAATAAAATAAAAAAATAAAATAAAATAAAATAAAAAAAAAACTAAAATAAAATAAAAATAAATAAAATAAAAAATCTGTCCACCCGTCCTGAATTTTAAATCCATGTAATGCAAAATGAAAAATCAACTTTGCGTGGTCTAATATATTTCGCATTGTGCAATAAATAAATTCTCTTTATAAAAAATATTTGCTCATTGTTTAAATATATTATAAACATTAAGTTAAACAAAAAAAAAAGACCTTAAAATAAGGAAAAACAATCCTAATATATAATAATACAAGAACTAAAATCAAAAGTATAATTAAGCTCCTTTGACTAATTTTAAACTAAACTTTATAACCTATGATTAAATAATTCAGCTAATCCTATATTCTCTTAAGATACGAATGTTAAAGTGAACAGAATTAAACTTCAACTCACCCTGGCAGTTTATGCATTCTCTTGAAATACAAGTGTACAGAATTAACTGTATATTCATTCTAGTAATTTATTGAACTATTATTAAATGCTTTCAGTTATTCATGCATTCTCTTGAAACACAATCATTAAAATGAACAGATTTGCATTTCATACTCCCCTGGCAATTGATTGACCGATTAAATTATTATGGTTAATCATACATTCTCTTGAAACAATCGTTAAAGTGAACAGAATTAAACTTCATATTCACAACTGGTAATTTATTGAACATTAATATTACGAGCAATCCGTAGGAACATTAGTTTAATTTCCTTAAATCTTGGTGATAACGATATTGGAATTGAAGGAGAAACTACATTAGAGAAATACTTTATAAAAATACTGCTTTAGCTTCTTTACATTAAGTTATAATAGCATCGGCACTGAAGGAAGAAAAGAATACGCAGAAGCGCTTTTTATATAAACTTCATTAGGTGTTGAAGGAAAAAAAAACATTAGCTAAGGCGATTTGAAGTACGCTTCTTTAACCTTTTAATAATAATAATAATAATAATAATAATAGTAATAATAATAATAATGTTCTTGAAGGGTTGGGAAAATAGCTTCATATAAATACTACTTTAACTTCCTTGTATCTTGAGAGAAATACTATTGGTTTTGAAGGAAAAACAACAGAAAAACACTTCATACGTATAAACACTACTCAAGCCTCTTTAAATCTTGTTGCAAGAATATTGGTATTGAAGGAGAAAAAGCATTTGCGATGTACTTGATATAAACACTACTTTAACTTATTGAAAATTTTCTTTTTGTGATATCAATTCTAATGAAGGAGAAGCACTAGCAGTAGCTCTTTGCAAACCACTACTTTAACTACTTTTAAGTCTTAGTAGCAATAATATTGGTACGTATTGAAGGAGGAAAAGCATTAGCAAAACACTCCACCTAAATAGAACTTTAATCTCCTTATATTCACAGAAATAATATTGGTACGGAATGAGAAAATGTATTTTTTATAAATACCACAATCTGACATCACTATAATCACACCCTAAATAGTCACACCTATAAAACGAATACGTGCGTACATACCAGATACGTAGTGAAGAATTACGTCACATATCTATAATAACTCCTTATATAGTCACACTAGCACGTATGTAAGAATTGCATCACATAAAAATTAAGTTGATTGAGTTGGAAATCACGTGACTGACCCTCGGTGTAATATAATGAATATATTGTGACACCTAATTATTTGTGCGCCATATTAAAGTATTACTAAGCAAACAGCTTCTCTCCTTTTTTTCTTTTACTTGATCATATTAAAATGATTACATTATTACCGGACGAATGTTTTTTAGAAATATTCAATAATTTTCGTTCTAATTTTAGAACTTTGTTTGCATGCCTTCTTGTAAGCCGTCACTGGTGCAGAATTATTGTACCAATATTATGGAGTGAACCAACAAAACATGTTGACGATTTAAGAGTTATAAGAATATATCTTTTGTCATTAAATGTTGAAGAACAATCTTTATTACTCCCTTATAAAATTATCTTTCCAAATTGTCATAAGCCATTATTTGAATATTCAAGTTTTGCTACATATGTTGGTTTTCATCTGGTTGATCTGGATACGGATGGAGTTAAAAATTGGCTTTGTAAAGAAGGATATAATACCGATACTTTCCTTGATTTTGACGACTGTAATGATTTAAATTATGATGATGATTATAGTTATGTGGATTATGATGGTGATAAAGAATTTAATGAGCAAGCAAATGCCATTGAATGTTCTTTAATTTCAATGTTTTTACGAACAAGTAGGAAGCTTAAACATTTAAACATTGATAAGCCAATTTACAATAATATGTTATTCGAAAGACTTCTTAAAAATAATACTATTACCTCTTTAAAATTTCGTATTAAGAATTCTAAAGACATCGAATTATTAGCGGAAATTCTTTACAAAAATACCACATTGACTTCCTTAGTTATTTCTGAGAATGAACTTAGTTTTGATGAATTGGATACATTAACAAAAGCAATTCGCAAGAACACTACATTAATTTCTTTAAATCTTGATAATAATTCTCTTTGCTCCAAGTGTGGAAACGCATTAGTAGAGGCTCTCGGCGAGAACTCTGCTCTGAACTCCTTATCTATTCGTTACAATCAACTTGGTTCTGAAGGGTTAAAGGTATTAGCAAAGGCGCTTCATAAAAATATCAATTTAACTCTCTTGACATCGGATCTATTATGATTGATTTTGAAGGCATAAAGGCATTATCAAAGGCTCTTTGTATAAATACCAATTTAACTTTCTTAGATCTTTCTTTTAATCCTCTTGGCCCTAAATCTGGAAAAGTATTAGCAGAGGCTCTTTGTAAGAACACTACTTTGACTTCTCTATCTATCTCTGATAGTCATTTGGGTTCTGAAGGTGTAGAAGCATTAGCAGAAGGTCTTTGCAATAATACCGCCTTAAATTCTTTAGATCTTGTCTATAATCAAATTGGGCCTATTGGAGTAAAAAAATTAGCAGAAGTTCTTTGCAAGAACACTACTCTGACTTCTTTATCTATTTCTTGTAATCAATTAGGTTCTGAAGGTGCAGAAGCACTAGCAGAAGGTCTTTGCAATAACACTGTCTTAAATTCATTAGATCTTGGCTATAATCAAATCGGGCCTGTAGGAATGAAAGCATTAGCAGAGGCACTTTATATAAACACTACTTTAACTTCCTTAGATCTTTCCGGTAATGAACTTGGTTTTAAAGGATGGGAAATATTAATAGGAGTTCTTTGTAAGAACACTACTTTAATATCTTTAAATCTTTCATCAAATAAAATTAATTTTGATGAAAGTGAAAAATTAATAGAAACTCTTTGCAAAAATATCACATTAACTTCTTTAAATCTTAATTGGAATTATCTTGGTCCTAAGGAAGGAAAGGTAATAGCAAGGCTTCTTTGCAAGAATAATATTCTAACTTCTTTATCTATTCATGGTAATCAACTCGGTTCTGAAGGTACTGAAGCAATAGCGGAGGCTCTTTGTAAAAATACAGTTTTAACTACCTTAAACATTGGGGATAATCAGATTAGTTCTATAGGAATAAAAGCATTAGCAAAAGCTCTTTATGTAAACACTACTCTGATATCTTTATCTATCAGCTTTAATCAACTCGATTTTGAAGGAAGAAATGCATTATCGAAAGCTCTTTGTGTAAACACCACACTAACAGCTTTAGATATTTATGATAATGAAAAGTCTAAAGAATTGAAAACATTTATAGAGGGTGTTCGCAAGAACAATCATTTAGTTTCTCTAACGTATTAAAAATAATGTTTTGGGAAATCTGAGTAATAACAAAGAAACAATAGTTTAATAATCAGTTTGGTTTCGAAGGCGGAATGTTTTAGCAAAGGTCCATGTGAAATATTGTTTTTTTTCCTAATATTAACAATAAAAGATTTAGTTTAAATAAAAATAGTATTGCAGATGTTTTCTAAAACTTTGATTCTCTAACCTCGGAAGCTTTCCGAAATTATTTATAAATTTTTATAATAAAGCATTTTGAAGTTCTATTCGATAAAGTAAATTTTTATAATTAAATTAATTTAATTATGACTATATTATGTAAAAATTTTATAATTCTTATTGATATGGTGTCACTCATGACTTATATTGCAGATTTGTTAAATATGGTACAAATTACGAAATGACAAATAAAAATTACTTTATATTTATTATTATATTTGCAAAATTTTTGCTAGCATCATTCATAATAAAATTACCTACCGTATTTGCATTATTTCGAGACATTACACGTTATTTCGTGACGTTCATGCGATATTCCAAATCATTTTGACAATTTTGATTACTAGAAGAAACTCTTTTTGTTATATGGTGTATGTATATTTAGGGGGCGCATTATTTTGGGACGCGCATGGCGTTATTACGCGTAAATACGGTAACTTGAGGTTGTGCTACGAAATACAAACTTATAATAGATGTAGTTTTGTGAATAATAAATGCTTATAAAAGCTCATTGCAAAAACAAAGCATTGAATTATTTGACTCTTTCATCAGATAGATTTAATTTTAGAGAAGCAAAAAATTAATAAAATTGTCTGCAAGAACACGAGCATAATTTATTTTTGATTGGAATTCTCTTGCGTTTGAATAAGGAAAGGCAATAACAAAATTTATTTACAAGAACAATGCTGTA
Source organism: Gigaspora rosea (assembly GCA_003550325.1). Classification (NCBI taxonomy): domain Eukaryota; kingdom Fungi; phylum Glomeromycota; class Glomeromycetes; order Diversisporales; family Gigasporaceae; genus Gigaspora; species Gigaspora rosea. The sequence continues at coordinate 460,852 of QKWP01000026.1, forward strand.
CTCTAACTTCTTAATCTATTTATGCAATAATTTCAATTCTAAATATGCTAAAGCAATAGTGCAGGCTCTTTGTAAAAATACAAGATGATCAAATTGGGATTAAACATTAGCAAAAGCCCTTTATATAGCATCACTCCGATAACTTTAGACAGTTGTTATACACACTCCCCAAACTTGTTATCCATACCCCTGTAAATCAAAATTTGAAATTTTTTTAGATTCGTAGAATTCGTAGAAAAAAAAAGTTTATCTGACTTGGTAGTTGTCAAGTTATCTTTGCTCAAATTCAAAAAATTCAAACGCATATCAAAGTAGCTATGCCAAAACTTTTTCAAACTTTGAGTTAAGATTTCACAACAACCAACAAACCATTTTTGAATTCATAGATTCATAGAATTCAAAGAAAAATTATCATCGAATTTGACTTATTATTTAATAAAAAAAAAAGCTGACCATGTGATTGCTTTTGATTGGATGATCACGGGGTCGTCATAAAATAATGCCCAATAAGTTAAAATAAAATAAAATAATTAAAAATAAAATGCAATAATTTAAAAAATAAATTAAACAAATTAAGAAAAAATAAAAAAATAATTTAAAAAAAATGAGAAAAAAACAAATAAATAACAAAAAATAAGCCAAAATTTTAGTTCCTGCTTTGCTGTCCTCTCATATATGTTTATTTCAGTTTATGATGCAATGATTCAAGAAAACTGCTAAAAAAATGCTTCCAAAGTGTTTTTTTATTCGTTTCTGAAAAGCTAGAGAACTAATATTAATGTGTAAGAAGAAATATTTAAATAAACATTTAACTTTTACGGAAATAACAATTACAAACAAATTATTTGAATCGATACTTTTTTACATTAATTTTTAAGCCATCCGATCAGTGATTCATTCAATAAGGAATAAAATTTGCATTTGACCAATAAGAACTTGGGGAATTAGTAAACCCAAAATTCAGACCTCAGATCCGATCATTAGATCACGAGAATTTTTTCTGTACATACGAAGTTCTTTTTCTCAGATGAATGCATTATATAATTTATTTATTTATTTATTATGATAGATTTACTACGTTAAAAATAGGTTATTCATTTTATATGTTCGTTTCATTTGCCACTTCCCAAGAGTCCTGGAAAGTGATGTTAACCGAAAAATTAACTTTAAACGGCCTTATTCAACCCGTGTACCTTGAAGTTATTTAGCGTTTATTCATTCATCATCCGTTCCTGGTTTAGCGCGACTGCGTCACGCAGCTACTTATTAATATATCTTTACGATTGTTATCTCTTTATCATAAATAATGTTTATTTGTCATCGGCCTTATCACCTAAATCTTAATTCACTCTTTTTCGTCCCATTAAAATTCCTGTTGAAAGTTGTCATAATATATAGATTTCGAATAAGTTTATTAATAATAAAATTAACCCAATTACGAAATTGAAGAACTAGCAGTTGCACTCATTGTACTTGCAGGCTATTGCTCAATATATATATATATATATATATTTTTAAAAAAAAAAAAAAAAAGAATAAGAATTAATGTCGCGGCTGAAGCTGGAAATGGCTGAAGCTGGAAATGGCTGAAGCTGGAAATTAGAGGTCTCGATTTAAAACTATAAGCCCTGCTAAAACCCAACAATACTCTTTTATTATAAACCCTAACCCTAAATTCTAATCTAATTGTAAAATAAAATCGTAAAAATGCATTCCAAAATTTTTTGTAAATTTCATATTAAAATATTTAAAATTTCCAGTTTCAGCCATTTCCAGCTTCAGCCACGACAATTAATATCGTGCTTTACATATGAAATGTTTTAAGAAAAAAATTACCCAGATTTACTTGATGCAGTTTATAAAAAACTGGCAATGAGCTGATTTTAAAACCTTCGACGGCAATGTTGATAAAACTGTCAACGACATTTTGATAAAAACTTTCGATGATGTGGTTGCTAAAACTGTCGATGATGTGATTGATAAATTTAGTGATGAGATTGTTGATAAAATTCTTGATGGCGTTTTTAATAAAACTGGTGTTTTCAGAAATATTTCAATGTTGTTAATGATAATTCTGATGGGAAGTTGTGATGGTGTTTCAGTTGTTAGTGATGATTTTACTGAGATTACAAAATTATCTGTCGCAGTAAATATGTTATGTGTAAGATTTATGAAGGAAATATTGAGCATTTTGTAGTTAAAGGCATTAATTCTTGTCTTCGTTTTTTTTTTCTGGTTATATATAAGTATCCTGAGACACTGAAGGTGGCAGCACATCTATGGAGATGGCACAAAAGGTGCTGGAGTGTCAGTAGGATTATTCAGGGGTGATATAGTATCTGTAGGATAAACCACATTATTAAATGAATATCAGTGGACACAGTGTATTTCACAGAATTATATTAAACCACGTGGTCTTCGGCAACGTGATTTTACTATTATTATGTGGAATGCACCGTATCCACTAATATCGATTAATCAGTAGGATATATATATCTGATATGTCTTCGTAAAATCGTGTTTATAGAATACGTGTATATAGTGTTATGTAACATATACTGTGACTATTGTACTGTATTCTCATCTATGTAAATTCTTTAAGTCAACATAAGATATTAGTAACTTCGTTGGGCTGGATAGCTACTACTATTCTAATTATTCCAATGATAATTATCAATATAAATACTTTGCAATGTAATAAATTGTAATTTAGTTTAATGATTAATTAGTTGAAAAAAGGGAACAAATATCAAGCCATGAGCTGTATTTATATAAAACTTGCAAAAGCAACTTGAGTGTTATAGTATGACCATAATGCGTTTTTCAATGATTTTCCAATACGTAGAGGAAAGCATTTCCAAATGTAAATATACTGTATCTTTTCAAGATATCATGTGTCACACGAATTACCTTATTTTGTTATGGTTAGTTGTCGCCTTTGAAGAATCAAAATGGTTGGTAATTATATGTCTTCAACACATACTGTATTATCATAAAGTAAGTCAATAAGTAAAACTGAAAACAAGTTCACCGATTTTTTTCTGAATAAAAAAAAAAAATTATAAATACATATAATATATCATAGTAATCATGATATGAAATTACATTAATATATATGAAATTTTCTTCACACAAAATTAAAAGCTTCAATATATTATCACTTAATTTATTTTATTTGAGTTAAATAATGTATTATCACATGTCCATATTTAATAGACAATATCAGAATTCATAATGCTGTAAAACTAAAAATATGAGCATATGATAAGTACGTATGATATTTAATTAATGATTTGAAACCTAAAAAGTTTTTTAAGTACTTTTAAATGACAAACCTTTTTTGTTAGATCTAATCAATGTACAAATCTAAACGATTTTAAAGGATAAACAGATTTACATATTTGTGCAATAATGATTTAGATTATTTAATACAATAATATCATTTAAATGCTTATGCGCCTTTTAATTCCGTCAACTTTATTTTTCAAATTCAATTTAATTGTGAAATACTTTATTTGATAGAAAAAAATTGAAAAAAATGGTTCAAATTTTAGGAATCAAATCTTTTGAACTTTTCATCACGACTGTGGTATTTTTTGTATTCACATTACAAAGTAAGTTTATGCTTATCTTAACCAAATTATTTTTCTTTATCTCTTGATATTGTTTAATTTATTATTATTATTTTTATTAAACTTAGCAATAGTCAAAGCTCAAACCCCAACTCAATTTGATACCTCAACTATACAAGCTATTGTTACTATTACTTCATACGCTAGTTCAACAAGTTCAAATAAGTCTGTAAATTCATCAATATCACTTGATGGTCTAAAGACTTTAATTATTACTGCTTCATGTGTTGGTGGTATTGTTATTATTACAATAGTTATATGTATAATTAGAACGTTAATGCATAAAAGCCGTAAGCATAAAGTAAGAAGTAATCATTTTGATAGTTCTAATTATGATAATGAAAAAGGAAATACAAATAATAGCGATGCTGAACAAACGAATCAAACGAATAAACCAAGTGGAGACGGTGATAAAAACACTGGACATAGTGGTGGTGGCGATACCGGTGGTGATATTGGTGGTGTTGTTGTTGACAATGAACAAACTAATAAACCAAGCGGAGACGGTGATAAAAACACTGGACATAGCGGTGGTGATGTTATTGACAGTGAACAAAAGAATACACCAAGCGGAGATGACGATAAAAACACTGGAAATAGTGGTGGTGGCGATACTGGTGGTGATATTGGTGTTGAAAATGAACAAACGAATAAGCCAAGCGGAGACGGCGATAAAAACACTGGACATAGTGGTGGTGACGATACCAGTGGTGATATTGGTGGTGTTATTGACAGCAAACAAAGTCATAATGACCATAATCAAAGTGATGTTACTCAACAGATCTTAAATGTTGTTTCACCAGTTTTACCTTCTATCATTAATAATAAAGATGAGGAAGAAAAAGAAGTTTTAAAAGAGACAAGCGATACAGATGTTGTTTTAAAAATTCAAAGTGACACTGACAACAGTGATCATAAATCACAACTACTAAATACAAGCACAAATGAAGCATTAGAGATTGATCAAGATAATAAAGATCACACCACATAACTCTTGATATAACGGTTTAGGAGGTAATCTTATAAACGGTTATCCTTTTATATCAACATGGTTGGGTGCATAATTAGTGATATTTATTTTAAAATAGGCTTGTTTAGAGGTTATTTTCTTACCAATTAAATCATAGTTATGTTGATGGATAAATATTTCAAATGTACGTATAAAAGAGCACAAATTAATATAAAAAGCAGTATATACAGTATATAGTTGTTTTTTTGAACATTTTTTGAGCTTGGTAAAAAATTAATGAGAAAATCTATATACAAATTTGCCTGGATTTTGCGTTAGAGTTTAAGGTCATGACCGAGCTAAAGAATGTTGTACAGTAAAATCTGGCAGGAATTTTTTTTATTAGAACTTTTATAAGGTGTTTTTTTAAGCAAAATTTTAAGTTACCGGTGATGCTTCGATTTCATGTTACACAATACTTGCTAAAGCCCCGACGAAGCAAAACAATCGAAAAAAAAGAATGCGGAAAACACAAAAAACAGCAGTCTAAACCTATCCTAGAGCATTAAAAAAATGCCGGGGAGGTAATTTTACCCATATGATACTTTCTAACCCTAACCCAAAGCGATTCTAACCAAAACAAGATGTCACGTGATCTGCCCGCTTTAAGGATTCCCTTTTTGGGTTTCAGCAAAATTAATAACACTTTACGACACTACGTTTGGAATTTTTCCGGTTAACCAAAGTAGTTTGAAACCTTGTATTAATCCTAGTAACGATAATTTTAATATTTTGCTTAATATAAATCTTATTATACTGCAAAATTTCTATAGCTATAGCTAAATTGTGATTCGGTAAAAAATATATAAACTCCGAAAATTTTGGTCTTGTGACCAATAAATTAATTCTAGAATTCTTTGATAAATAATTGCTACTAAAATGTTACTATGATAATGATATTTAAGGATATTTAAGCGCATTACCTTCCACATTCTAACTATCATTATGGTGCAGATTTTTCCTATAATGGATAACATTTTTAAAATTTCCTTCTTTGAACCGTTTGTGCCCACAATGTATACTAAATATAAACTGCTACAAGTCTATAATTGAGCAACGTTAATAAATATTCAATATTACTATAGTCTCTCACTTTTTGCCATTTAACGTCGTCGTATAATTATGTTTTGATAACACAACAACAGGGGAGAAACCTGTTTATAAATGGTGGTTTCAAATTGGGAAGTTACACCACACGAAGAAATATTTAGAAAATTATAACAGTAAGGCAATTATAGCATTGCTAAATCAGCCTAAAATTCATTTATATTTGTCGCATCTTATCGTAAATGGATACCCATATTTCTTTTTTTCCTGATTGCATTAGGTGTTTAGGTGTTCGCATGACATAGTTTCAATGAAGCCAGAAACGGAATTAATCGACTACAGTATTATTGTTTTAGGAGGGTATTACTAAAAGGTAATATGTAAAATATTGGATAAAGATATAAGAATTATAATTAGGGTGTATCAAAATCAGCTGATTTACGGAGAGTTATCTAGTCCGATTTTAATGAATTATTGTTATTATTTTTTTTTAGGCATTGAATTATTAGAAGAAATGTCGAGAACAACTTATATTGCAAATCGATTTAAGAAAATTTGTGTAGGAGATATTATGTAAGTTATAATAAATTTTCGTTTTTTGAAATATGGATATGAAAAGTATTATAAAAGCGAAATTAAATCACATGACAAATAAACAAACTATAGAAAAATTTTATAAACCCGACGAGCAAACAAGAAATGTGAAAATAGCTATCTAATTTTATCTTGTGGCATTAATGCCATTCATTCAGTTGTTTAACGTTATCCCTCACTCGGTTCCTGCTCTTCAAAATTAAACAAGCTAATCATAATGCAGAATAGTCTTTGAACAACGATATTTAATCAATATTCTGCGCCACGTATTATGTTTTTTTGCTTAAATATATTAACGTTAAACAACTAATCACTTTAAACTGCCTAATAAAGAATCTCGGGAAGGAAATTTAACGTATATGAATGCAACTAACTTTAGCCTAACCATAACTTAATGCTAAAATTATTCAAAATTGAATTATATACTGTACTGTAAGTTGACTCCACTATAGACGTCTTCTAAAGTTATCAATAATTAGTTCCATAATTCTACACTTATGGTTAATTATTGAATTTACTAAACTTTTGTGGAACTTTTCCATATTTGTGAATTTAGCAATTATTCCCTGCATCACCAGTTAAAAGCAAATCCCTTATATGCGATTATTAATTTTAATTGTAAGCCAAAATCGTTAGCATTATCACGTGATATCTCTTGGAGTTTGTCTTTACTAAAGGAACCTTCTAGGTATTTTTTGCTTTTATATATCTACATTAATTAGCATAATTTATATATGGTTGAAAAACTAATCATTGACTGTTTGATAGAATGTGTAGCGGCATTTTCAATAAATTTAACAATGAAAAGATTCTTTTTTGAATTATAGAATGAATTAAATTTACGAATATCAAATTTAAAAAATTTTGACCGCATTGGAGCCGGAGGATATGGAAATACTTACCATGCAGTTCCCGGAAAATGAAGTTACGTCAAAAACTAAAATTATTTAAAAACTTGTGGAACGCTATATTCAAAGTGTATAAAATAATACTGTATATGCAGGATATTAATTTTCAACATATAAATGTACGAAAGGTTGCCTATTTAAGGAAGTAAATGTTGTAATAAACTCGAGAAAATTTTCATTTACTGCATTAAAATTTTTGATTTCATTTATGATAAAATACATATTCACAGTCCATTGTAATCGGTTTAAAGAATATTTTAATAGATAATCTTTTATATGAGTAATTAATCATTTTAGAGAATGTTATTAGGTCTCTTCTAATATATAATATACAATTTTCGATTACTTCTCTTGGATGATCAGTTTTTGTGGCAAATAAGAAGGCTACATTTAAATATTATGCATTACATGTCTTTATAACTACAAAATCACGTACGTACGTACGTACTGTACATACACATGATTAATCAGATGCAAGTTGTGATGACAATCTCGAACAAAATAAGAAACTTTCTTTTAAAAAAGCAGATTTTTATTGTTCAAACTTAAAAAATCGAAAATATTTTACTAACTAATGAAAGTGCATTCAATTAGCCAATATGCAACAAAGATGAAAATTCACTATATAGTAATTGTGATTAAAAATAAAAAATGCGTCGACCATTGGCTATTATAAAAACAATTTTGTGTGACAAATAGTGAAACTTTTAATACGTTGCATCGAAAACGCCAAAGCGCGATTAAAGAGTTTAATTTCGAACTTTAATAATCTTTAAGGTCTTTGGAGAGTCAAAAATGCCGAGTTCAGGAAAAATCTGTCTATTCTATTTATATTATTTTAACGAACTTTTAAAGTTAATTTTGGCATTTACCCCTAAAAATACAGTATGGGGACATAATAGTGCTCTTGTTGGATCTAAAATATACTATACAGGTGGTGTGATTCCAAATGAAACAATTTGGAAGAGCGTTATACACTTTGAAAACACGCCAAATCAATTGTGCACACAATCTAAAGAATTTTATTATTTAGATTTATCATCCCCTTTTAAAATAAATGAAGCTATAACATCTTGGGTAGATCTTAGTTCATCGTCAATTATTCCACCACATTCCTGGAGTGCATTTTCACTTTGCGGATCCGATAATAGTACTTTAGTTATGTTTGGTGGTGATTTTGGTGTTACGAATCCTGTAAACTTGGTTTTTATTTACGATACTAAAACATTACAATGGAGCAATCCAATAACTTCTGGTCAACCTTTAAATGTGGCAACACGTGGTGTTTGTGATTTTAAAACTGGAAAAATGTATATGTTTGCAGGATCCATATATGTTTTAGATACAAAAGCATTAACTTGGGGAGTTTTTGGCGGCTCAATTCCGTATAGATTTGATTACACTCTTACTTTATTACCAAATGGTAACATTGTCCTCATAGGCGGTGTAGATGCGTCCGGCACGGCAAATATGTTTACGGTAAGAAGAATTAAATAATAACTATTTGAAGATTATAATCATAATCAAAATTTTAAGTTTAAATTAAAAAAAATCTAGTTACCTTTATATAATGTCAATAATAACACATGGTATTCAATGGTAAGTCTATTATCAAAAAAGACCTAAGTTTTACAAGTTATACTTATCCTTTTTACATATTTTAGAATGCTACGGGTTATCTGCCAACACCTCGAGGACATCATTCTTCTGTTTTATGTAATAAAATTTTTTCACAAAATAATTTATGTTTTTATTTAAAATAACTTTCTTTACTCTAAATTAAATATCATAATAGCGGAAGGCGGTCGTATTATTGTATACGGAGGTTATACTAACAGAGGAACATTGATTCCAGTTTCAGATGACCTTGTAGTATTGGATACGGATGGTCCTATTTTTATTTGGTCAAAAGCAAATGTTTCTACTCTTTCACCACCTTCACGTTGCTATCATTCGGCTACTTTGGTAGATCATTATATGATCGTAGCTTTTGGAAGAAATGATTTTTATCTACCATCATCGACAATGAATGAAATATATATTTTAGATATAAGCGACAAATTTGATTACAAATGGGTTATTGAATTTAAACCTGTTAATAATAATACTACTGATCATAATCCTTTTAATACAACAACAGAGAGCTCCTACAAATTCTTCACTTACTAATATTAATATAGCTTTAATAGCATCAACCGCGACTTTAGCATTTCTATTTATTTTAGCAATTGGCCTGTTAACGTTTTTCTATTATAAGAGAAAAAAAAATATTTTATTTATACCTGGTTCTAACAATTAATAAAAATTTTTTTAATATCTACTAGCTAATGATCCACGGTTTTGCCATGGGGATTTTGCAATGATCTCAAAATTCTCAAATATTAACTTAAGTTGCAATAATATTCCATAATTAATTAACTGATAAAATAATGTTTTTATTTAATCACTTGCAAAATAGTGACGTTTAATAGGCTGAAGCCATAACTATTGAATTCAATTCATACGTTTTTGCCATTTATCAAATTATATAAACCCTTGTCATGTTTATATATGTACTCGATTTAAATCGTCTTTTTATTAAATATTTAACCCTTTTATTTTTGCAAAAGTTTTTTTTTTAAATTCTTTATTATAAAAACTTCATTTATTATAAATCGAAAACTATGTTGGTTTTGCATCTATATTTGTTTTTATGAATATTTCTCAATTTTTGTAAGTCAATGAAATTGTTTTCTGACTTTAACTTTATTTACTAACAAACAGTTTTTATTTTTTACTATCATAATATAATATAATTAAGCATAATAATAAGTAAGACTATAAAAATTGAACATGTGTACCTCCATGCATGTACTCCTTGCTATTAAAAATACTAAATTATTAACCAGGTAGATATAGTAATCATATTTTCTTTATTTAGTCTATCCCAAACAGAGTTACCCATGATTAGTAATGTATATAGACAATTGTTAACAATTTGAATAATTAAATAAAGTAAAAATATATAATTATACATTTTTTAGATAAATTTATTAATTATTAAAGCTTAAATAAGTTTTAAATAATCTTGAATATTTGGACATTTTGGACATGGATAAGACCAAAAAAGGTTCAAATAGCCAAAATATATATCTCTGCCCAGAATACTAAATTAAATAATAAAATATCTAGGTATCTGTATTTGGTTTTTATAATATTTATATTTTGTTTTATTAACTTGTTTTTTGATCTTGATTCTGTTTACTAATTATATTGATTCAATTTGATAAGTACAATAGTAATAAATATATATTGTTTTGCAAACATGTTATATTTTAATAATTATATCTGAATACAAATATTTTGTATACTTAAGACTATAACTACAAATTGAAATCTGCTAGTACTTATGTTTATACTCAACAAATTCATGAAATATTTCAATTTTTTAAATAGATATAATTTTTTATCTATGAGATTTTAAAAAATCTAACTAATAACTTTGTAGCACTATTAGCTCAACATGCGTAAAATATCTTTTTAAACTTATATTATTATAAAAAGTTAATGCATTTTGAAAATCAAAATTCCAAATATATATTTATAAATTTATATATAAAATTTTAATTTTCAAAAATGTATTAACTTTTAATAGTTATATGATTTTAAAAAGATATTTGGCACATATATAGAACTAATATAGCTTTACAAAGTTATTAATCAGATTTTAAAACCTTTTAAATAAAAACTTTTAGCTATTTCAAAAATTGAAATGCTTTGTATAACTATTGAGTATTGATTTCTAGCAGAAAAACTTTATATTTAATAAATTGTAGTATTGATATTATACAAATATTTATATGGAGGGGTGTGGCGACTTAGGGAAGTTGGTAAGTTGTCACCCCCAAGTGGCAGGTCTAGGGTTCAAATCCCACTGGCGACGCTTTGAAAAAATAGACCTGTGTTATNGTAATTTTCAAATTGTGGCTTAGCACAAAAAATTTTTTCTAAAAAAAAGAACTTTTTAGAAAAAAAATCATATAAAATCAAAAATAAGACTTAAAGTTATCAAACTTTTTAGACATAATGCTCCATATCTAACAAATTATAAAGAGTTATTAAAATCATAATTAATAATTAAAATTAGCAGATAATCAGGTTTAAAATGTGTCATAATTTAGTACTTTGTACTAAATTTAGACGGGTAAATCCTATCCATTAATCATTTAAGATATTTTAAAAAAATTTGGTATTATAATATTTAAAAACAAGGATTATATTTTTGAATTATTTAAATTTATATTATAAGACAAAAAGTTTATGTTGCTTATAAGCTGAAAATATTAAATTTTAAAGAAATTTTTTAACCAAAAAAATATTTTACAATATATTGGAAAATTCTTTAAATATTAGTTTTAAAAATATAGTTTCTAATACAATATTGTAGTTTATATAAAGGATGACAACTTTTATTATTTGACTTTATATAATTTACTTGTAAAAATTAAGACTTGTATTAGAAGAGAAAATTTTTTTTATAGACAGGAACATATAAAATTTGAGAAAATCTAAAGAAAAAATTCTATAGTAAAAGTTCCAAAACAAAAACTTTAAACTTTTATTACACCAAAGTTTTTTAATAATTTTAAAAAAATTTTATAATAAAGTTGATAAAACAGAACTAATATTATAATTTTTAATTAGAAAGTATATAGCTAAAATAAATATTTAAAGTTTTATTTAAAAAATTTAAAATTTTAAAATTTTCGCAGGCAAATATGCCTGCATAACAAATTAAGGAATAGCATCTAAAGCTATATAAATCAATTCTTCTGAGCTAACTGAATTAGAAGTTTGGGATATACTAGTATAAGAAACGGTAGGATAGTAAAAGTGGTTACTGGGGTTGAAGTGAACCTTACAAGAGCAAAAGTAGGTAATAGTAGTAGTTTAAGAATACTTCTAACTACAAGTATAAGCCTTGGTAAATGCATAAATTACCAAAGAGTAGATAACCTATATGGGACAGAAAATGCTCTACCAAGTGTCCTGTAAGAATAAAGTAGTCCTAAAAGAATATTCATCAATAGTATCTGGAACTGATCTTGACTAACTAATATAACAGAAAGCTGTACTAGTGAAACAAGTAGAATTGGCAGAAAGAACTTAAACCAGAAGATTTAAATAAGCAATTTCCTAGTTGGGTTGCAGGTATAGCAGCTAGTGTAGAACTTTTGGACAAACTACTTAAATTAGACAACCAAAAGTTGTACATGTGGCTAGTTGTATTCTTATTTATTTAACAAAAATTGTGGTTGCACCCAAAGAGGCGCCCTTGATCCACAGGCAAAAATAAATAAACTCTCAACCAAAGCAGGAACTTTAACACAAAAAAAAAAAAAAAAACAAATATCTATATGGCAAAGTATTGTAAAATTGAAAATTTTATATATAATCAAATTTATAAAAAAAAAACAAGTATCTAACAGTATTCAAGTCAGCAGATTAGCAGCTTGAATATTTATAGCTTATTCAGGTTATAGTTCTTGAATAAAAAATTGAATCATTATAGTAGTAGAAAAAATATTAGTACTTGTTCTTTGAGTTGTAATAGCTAATATAAATATCAACAGTGTTTGTGCCTTGTTTGATTTCAAAAAGTTGTTTTTGCCAGGTAGCTTTTTGTTTTGTGGTACTAAATTTTTTCTTGAAGAAATAAGTAAAACTTTAGCATGAGTTACCATGTGAATATAATGAAAGTGGGTTGGGACATTAGCCAAGCTAGTTAACCATTTCTGGGCATTGTTTTTTATATAGGCAGAGATCAATTCTAATTGTTGTACAGGTCTCCAATAGTTAGCTTTAGCAGCTCTCTCAAATTCTTCAACCAAGATTACAGGATCCTGAGTTCCATCACTACAATAAATGTCAATTTTAATTAGTGAGTTTTACTACTATATTCAAGAGAATTATCAAAAGTGATCATAGCATTGGCAGTAGCATTTAATATGCTGTCAGCCATATTGTCTTCTGGGGTTGGTTCTTTGAAATCTATAGTTTTTTCTAATTCTGGTTCTGAGTATACTTTTTTTCTTGTATTTCTTTTAGCATTTTGTCTAAATTTATATTTTCTAACTATATTCTTTCTTTGCAAGCTACTTGTTTAACAACTGTTTGGTTCAGATAAGCTTTAACTATTAGGTGTCCAATAACTTCTAGTTGGAGAGTAAAGGTAAGTTCCAGTTGATGTGTAAAGGTTTGATGTTGGAGTTGAGGTGAAAGAGTGCATAAAGGAGTGGTATTAAGTATTAAATTGGGTTAAGAATAGAATTTATTTACTACAGGTAGGTGAAAAGTAGTTGTAGGTCAAGAAGTTTATTAAAAACATGGATTTTTTGAAATAGTTAAAAGATTTGGTTAGAGGGTGTGATATTTTGGTAAAAAGGTAAATTATCTAAAATTTCAGTAAAAGGTGAAAAGGGAGTGCAAGCATAGAAGAAAATAAACTAGAGTAGTTTTCCTATCATAGGAATAAAGTAGTAGAGCAAAAAGGTTCTGTTTGGTTATCTAAATCTTCTGGGTTTAAAGTATATATGGATCAAAAAGTAAGACTAAATTCAAGATTATTAGCAGTTTCTTGGATTATAGATGAGAGAATATTAATTATACAGTCAAATGGAGAAGTAAAGATAGCAGAGTCTTCAAGATGAAAATCAAAAATGTTTCCAATAAAGTCAAAGGATAGAGTCAGGCAAAAGTATAATGAGTATAGATTTAGAGAAGAGCAGCAATAATTTCTAATGAGTCAAGATAAGGATTGTTATATTAGTAGCTAAAATCTTTAGCAGCAGCCCCGCAGGTATTATAATCTCTCTCTAGAAGAATTTAAATAAACAGCATGATAGTTTGTTGGATATTATATGGGGTGTTTTCTATTAAAAGGGCCCATTTTTACAATTTTTTAAAAAATGAGTTTTCATTAGATTCATATAGATTTTGACAGGTTGACATTTATTAATTATAAATGAAAGTCGATTTGCATAATAAAAAATCAAGATAATGTAAAAGAAAAATTCCATGAAGCTGCGTAGAGCCAACACACCACGAGATTACCTGATAGTCACTTGCTGTTTTTCACCAATCAAAATCGTGAAATTTGATTAATCCTGGATCAGTCTGAAAATCAAAACAAATAATTAAACTCAATTATCTCAAAATAAAATATATGTAAAAATGGGCCCTTTTAATAGAAAACACCCCCATATTGGTATAATATCTAGCAAAATAGAAACTTTAGTAATTATTCCAAAAGGAATAAAAGATTTAATGGTAAAAGATAACCAGTAAATAGCAAATTTGGCAAGATAAATTGGATTGTTAATAACTTGTTAAATATTTACTGCAAAAGCAAATATATAGTTGGCATCATGTGCTTTAATTTGTTGAAGATAAATTTGATCAATATACTAGTTAAAAGGTAAGAAATTTCTAATCTGAATCTAAAAATATAATACTAAAATAAAAGAGAAGTGCTACAAAAGCAGAGGCTTAAAGTATACCCTTTTGAACAAATTTTTTTTATTTAACAAAAAAATACTAGTGCTACAAAAGCAAAAGGCTTTAAGTATGCTCTTCAAAATAAATTTTTTTCAATTTGACAGAAAAACCAAAACAATTTTATAATTAAAGAAAAGAAAAGAAAAGGAGAAATAAACAAAGAAATATCTTGCAGAGGAGGTAAAAAGAGGTTATAAAGTCTGGCTATTTTAAATGATTCACCAAAAGGCACCAAAATATTACAAATAACTATAGCCTTTAATATAGTACTTGGGGTTTGGGTCAAAATCCTAACAAACAAAATCCTGACAGGTCATAATCCCGACAAAAAAAATTAGACAATCAAAAATCTTGCAATTAAAAAAAGCTTTTTTGAGCAACTTTACTATAAAATTAACTAAACTAAACCCAAGCATAGACACTTATCCTAACCCTATCCTAGGCACTTATCTAACCCTAATCTAATTTAAATAAATTTAATGATTTTTTTGTTATAGGATTTTTGGGATTTTTATTGTTGGGATTTTTTTGTTGGGATTATGACCTGTTGGCATTCTGTTTGTCAGAATTTTGACCTGCTCCCTAGTACTTGCAACACAACAAATAGTGACAGAAATCTTGCAAGTAGTGAATTAATTTGATTATATAATACTTGATCATTGATTGACTTAGATTAATAATTGAGCACCAATTGATGGGCTCGAGCAACAATAGGTTAATCAATAATTGATAATACTAATCGATCAAATAAGTATATATTTAATAGATCAAAAAAATTTTAATATGATTCAATTTCTATTATAAAAAAATGTTAGTTTAGGAACCTATTATAGAATCTAAATATTTTTCTTGTTTTAATAGATTATAATTAGTGATATGCCATTTATATGATGTTTGAATTTTTTTAGTATATAGTATATATATAAACAGTTAAATAATTTGCTATCCTAAGTTAGTAAAATAATTAATATTCAAATAAATGATTTATTGCTATATAGTAGGTAATAAAGCTTTAGTTTTTAATTATTGCCATATTATATTTTAAATAACAATTCTATTTCAATCATTACTGGACCTTTGGCGAATTATCTTTTTTTTTGTTCACAATATTAATTATAAAATACCACTGATATTTATTTATTTATATGTACAGTATTTACTGTAAACGAATCAATATTTAACTAACAAATTCTAAAGCTAAATTAATATATAATATATATTTAGAATTAAATAGTATATAACAAGTTTATTAAAACACACTACTAGTACCAACACTAATATGATTTTTACCAATCACATTTTTAAATGCAGTGTAATATAAAGATCTTGTGTAATATAAATATTTTGCCACTTTGCTATTTTTTTAAAAAAATACTTTTTAATTCAAAATTTATCTATAAAACTATCTTTTTGTTTTAAAAAAAAATTTCTTGAGAAATTTTACTATATACTATGCCTACCCTAACCCTAACTATTAACTCTCACTTAACATTTATTAAGTTCAATTTTTGTTTATTTTTTTTTATTTTTTTTATATTAATCTTTACATTACACCACATACTGGTGTTGTATACTAGTGGTATATTTTTGTAAACATGCAATACAATATATAGTTAAATAAGAAAAATATAAATTAGAATCAAATATGTAAAGATCATAATAGTATGTATACCTCATAAAAAGAATTTTTTCGAACCAAAAATTAATATAATTTTCTTATATATATTAATCTGAAACTGCATTGCCATACAAAACTATTTTATCAAATACCTAGTATAAAAAAATATTACATATATTAAATAATTTATATAAAACTTTTTTTAAGATCAAAGCTTGTACTAAATATCTTATTTAGTATTTATCCTTATAAATAACTAGTATAATAAAATTTTTTGCATATTTTATAAAACAAGTATTAAAAGAACAATACTTTCACTTTATGATTCTTTTACCAAACCTTTAACTTTGATTTTCATCATCCAAATAGTGAAATTTTATAAAACTAATTGTCTAATGTTCTATATACTGTATTTTTACTATCTTTTATTTGAAGCTGAAACTTAAGGCTGTAGGATTCAGAGGGATTAAATAAATATTGTTTTCTGTGCTATGAAAGTTTCAAGCTTGCTTAGTAATTTATTAGTGATTATCTTATAACACAAGTGAGTAATACAAGATATTTGAAGTACTTTAAAATAATATTAGCAAATTTATAGTAGTGCAATTTTTCAAAAAATCTTGCAAACCTGCAAAATCTTTTGAAAGATTTTGCATATGCAATATATTTCAAAATATTTCGCAATATATTTTAAAATATTCACAATATATTTCAAAATATTTCAGGTTTTGATATATTTTGAAAATGTAAATTTAAAAATATTTTTTTTAAAAGGAGTAGCTAGATCAGTAGATATGCAATCTGAATCATACCAAGGATGCATTGGACTATACAGCTGCTTCTCTTTAATCTGAACCTCTCTAAATTGAACACTATTAAACTTTCTCTAAACTGAACAAAAGCTCCTAGAATATTTGTAGGTTTTATTATAAAGTTTGGATAAGCCATATACAGTATAACTTTTTGAAACTGAACTTTTTAAATTTTTATATAGTAAAAAAAAGCAGTTCTAGCAGTTTGAATTAGAGAAGATTGACTGTATTTTTGAAATACTTCAAATATATTAAAATTTGTATTACAAGATCAGATTAGATCTTTTGTTTATAAATTAGATCTTAAATTCATATTGTTTTTTATTTTGGTTTGTTTTTTTTTTATTTTTGTTTTTTATTTTTTTTTTGATTTTCTTTTTTTATTTATTTATTTTTAAATTTTTTCATACTTTACAAGAACACCAGCCCTTTGCAAAAAAACTACAACTTTTTAGCACTTTGTGCATTCTAACTCAGACTTCTGACACTTTGCAAGAACACACAACTAATTTCTCTAGCAATTTTTAATTTTCAGAAATGCTTCTCTAACCCTAACCACTAACTCTAAACATTAAACATAACAAAAAACACACTAACCCTAACCACTAACTCTAAACATTCTTTAGAGAAATAGAAAAACCCCAAAATATACATAGATAGGTCAGTTTCAATTTTAAAGTTTCTTTTGTTTTGCTGTTTATACATTCTCTTGGGTGTCGTCGTTAGTGTGGGTCTTTTTTTTGTGGAATAATGGTTGTTTTATGATATTTGCCATTTATAGAAGTTTCATTTTCTATAGTTTTCATCCATGTAGTTCATACTTTTAGGTTTGTTTGTTGTATTATTTTTCTTGTGGACATTGATTGTGCCTTTTGTGGAGCTCTTATAGTTGAGTCCTTTGTCATCATCCAATTTTTGTTTTGTTGCTTCGGGGTTCTGGTGCTTGAGTTGAAAAAATTTCAGATAATACTTGTCTATTTGGACTTACAGTCCTGTTCATTATGTCATTCCAAAGGTTTTTGTCTAAAACTTGATAATACGGTTGACATTTTCAATATTATCATCTCCTGATATTTGAAAATACTGCATATAAGGTAAACAATTTTATAATGTGTATATATATATGTATATATATATAATTTTTTTGTGTCTTTTTGTCTTATCTTTTTTATTTAACTTTGGTGTAGAATTTATTGCGATATTCTGCTACAAGAGTCTTGGTTGATCTCTTTGGAATATATGAACTTCTTGTGAATAGGATCAGGCTAGCTTCTTGGATGGAGCTTTCAATAAGTATCATCCTTCCTTTGAAAGTCTTATTTTTTTTGTAGGTCTTGAAATAAATCAGCTTTTTGAGAAGAGAAAATTACATATATATGGGTTCAAGATAAGTATAAAATCTTTTTTTTTTTGTTTTTATTTGGGTATTATTTTAACTAATTCTAGACCTTATCTTTGAATTTGGGACTTTTTGATCAACTTTTTTTGTTTTGATTGAGGGTGTTGATGAATTGATTCAGTAAAAGGTTACAAACTTGATCATTCAAATGGGAATCCTCTCAAATAGGCAACTAGAGGTCTCATGATCATATGAATGAAAGTTTGCATAGCTACGATTTTCTTTTGGGTTTAGGACTCTGATCAACTCTTTCTGGTCTTGATCAAAGGTACTAGTGGATTGAATTTGTCAATCACCTTTTGCTTAATTTTTTTTTCTTCTTCTATTTTTTTTGTTGATAGGGTGAATTAGGTTCGATGAATCGATTAGAAGCTTGGATCTTTAGAGAAGTTGAAGATTCAGTTAGTGGTCAAGATGCTAGGATCTGGAGTAATGGAATTGATTTTTCTGTGATTTTGGAATACTGGGAATTGGGCTTCAAGATTTGGTAGTTTCGCAATGTTGCTGGATTTAAAATTTTTAGTAAATATGGGATATAGTAGATTCAAAATTATAGTGGTGTTACAAGTGACTATAGCCTTCAATATAGTACTTGCAACACAGCACATAGTGACAGGGATCTTATAAGGGTCAGAGAAGATATGAAGTGGTGTGGAAGTGGAATATTATTTCACTAGAGCGGATCAGTTTATATTTATTAATTAACAAGAGTATATTTATTTGGCAAAAATATATTTTATTTATTTAGATAATATTATTTTAAGAGATATGATTATTTTAGGCATTAGAGGGAAGAGAAGGGGAATCTGAGTCTAAGCTAAAAAGCTAATATGTAGAAGATCAGAAAGCTGGGGTTTATATATCTTTTGAAAAGCAATAAAAACAATAAAGTAATAAAACAATAAAACAATAAAGCAAAGTAATAAAACTATAAAACAATAAAACAATAAAACAATAAAGTAATAAAACTATAAAACTATAATTCAATAAAGTAATAAAGTAATAAAGTGATAAAACAATAAAACAATAAAGTAATAAGAACACTTAGAATTTTCTAGTGTTTAGAATTTAGAAACCTGTTCTATAACAGTGGGGATCTAGTTTGTTAGGAAAGGGTTTGTTAATTAGAAGTAGAATTGGGTTTGAATAAAATGTATTAAATTAAAAATAATGTAATAAAGTTACTATTAATTAAATATGTAATAATGAAGGAATTGTTTTGCTAATATATATAAAATATTGTGTATACTGAAAACTAGTAAAGTGTTTTATTTTCTTTTTAAGAAACTAACAAACCATTTTTTTGTTAATATGAATCTTTTAATTTTCATATATTTGCAGAGTCTGACTTTTCTTAGAACTTGTTGGCAAAGCCTATCTTGAGCTTTTTTAGACTTAGCTCTATAGAAGTCTCTATTCAGATATTGAAGAGGAGAGGTAGATTAGGATATAGAAAGTGTTGCATATCATTTAGGATAAACAAAACTTTATTCAATCTAAGCTGATTAACTCTAAGTTTCAGCAATTGTTGAATTTGATCTAATCTGGCATCAATTAGATCTTTAATATGGTAAGTAGGAGGTTCTTTATTTCTGCTAATAACTGGGTAAAGACTTTCTTCATTAGAATCAAGTTTCTATTTATCTTAGAGTCCATCATTAGGATTATACTCTAGAGCTTAACCAGAGTCAATTACTGTTTCTTCAAATATTTCCCAAGGATCTTGGGTATTATCTATATTTTCAGCATTCTGAGATTGTGGAAGTTCAAGTTGTAAAACTTCTTGCTCAGTTAATAGGTTTTCTTCAAAATGTTAAGTAGCTAACACAGATTGTTGATTATTTTGATCAAAATCAAGATCAATCCAAGGGTTATAGTAAATATCCAGTTTCTGCTTGCTAATATCTAGTATATAAATATAAGTATGGGTAGTGTCCAAAATCAAAATTCATTCACTAAATGGTCTATCTTGTTTGAAGCTATTTGTCACAATGCAAACACTTATGCTTTTACTTCAAACGATTAAGTTCTTCCAATATTTAGACAGTTGTAGCACTTCAGCGTTGCATTTCTCTACTATGATATGCTTAGTAGAAAAGTTTCATAGGTTTTCTTTTATATACCTTCCAAATTTCACTTAGGTAGCTTCAAAATTCGTCTCAGAATGCTTTAATTTGCAAACGGTTCTTACTGTCGTTTTCTTTCTTGTAGATCATCTAGAAGAAAATGACGTCAATACGATTTACGAATTCCATTGGGATTTTCGTCTTATTATAAGCTTAGTAGAAAAGATGCAGAATCTCTCAAAGGTTATATCCTCAAAATTTTAGATCAAACGGATCTAAATTGATCGACTTCACTTAGTGGCAATCGTTTCTTCCTTTTCAAATCTTTAGAGAGAGAAAATGCCATCACGAGGTTTTCTGGTTCGGGTTAGCGTTTTCGTCCTAAGATAAGCTTAGTAGAAAAGATGCGGACTCTTCCAAAGAGTAAACATCTAAAATTTCAGCTCAAACAGAGCAAAATCAATTGACCTTTCTTAGTGGCAACTTTCCACAAAGTCAAAAATCCAATTTTCATGTTCTCAAAATACAGTACAGGGATGGAGAAAGTATCTCACAGTCACCACCAATTTGTTATCCTATATCCACTTCTTCAAAAATATTAGGTAACTAGAGCAATCTTAGACAGTGAACACTTTGTGTACCTCACTTTGTTACTGCGATATATCTAAGTCAATATGGTGTTTTTAATAAAACTTAACAAAGAAGATTTAAGGCAATTTGCAATTACAAAAGAGGCTACAATTAAAAGTATATATGTGGATACTAATAATTGTTTAATTTAAGTAATAAATAGTTGTATTTATTTTGTGTTTTTCATTAGGTTAACAGTATAAAGGTATAAAGGTATAAAGGTATAAAAGTATAAAGGTATAAAGGGCCATTCTATACTTTATGTTCTATTGTTCTGTATCTTTTTTATGTTATGCTAAAATATTCTCAGAATGTTCTAGTTTTCCAATAATGGAAAACCTGTTCTATAACACTAATTTAATAAAGAAACTAAGATTAAAACTTATTCTATAACAGAATAAAATATTGTCCAGACCAATCTGCAATTTTTGGTATAATATAATTTTGAGGATATTGTTGTAATGATTCTATTGAAGTAATCATTTTTAATGCATCTAGATAATTCTTTGTTATTAAATATAAATTTTGTTTTTGTGTTCCAATTATTTTAAGATTTTTCATTGATCTTTCTTCTTTATGCATAAATTGTAAGTAATTCAATTTGATCTTGATTTTCAAATTGTATATTATTACTTATCCAATTAAGTTTTTGTGCATTATAACTAATATCAAATATATCTTGAACATCAGAATATAAATATTTTAATAATAGTTAATTATTAATATTGATTGGATTAAAAAAAATCAATTCTTATATTGATTATTATTTCAGTATTTATAATTGCTAGAGCTAGTGATGTATTAATAATTGGTTTTGCTATACATGTTGCCATATGATTTACTGAACTAAGCAATGTTGTATTTAGTCTTCAAATTCTTTTTTTTTTTTTTTTTTTTTTTTTTTTAGGTGAGGCCTAGTCTTCAAATTCTATGAATATCATAAAACCATAAATATTAAAACAATAAAAAATATTTGACTAAATAATAATTATAATATTTTAATTAATAAATTTAAAATATAAAATCAAAATAATTATAAAAATTAAAATAACTTACATTTAAATTAAAATATTCATTAAGTTTTGTTAAATATGCTTTTGTAATATTTTTTTTATATCTTTGAATTGTTTTTGTGTGGACACTAAGACCAACATTAGATAAAGTATTAATTTCAGTTTGATTCATTTCTGATGAATATAAATAAAGTCCAAGATCTAATTTAAAATTTTTAGCAAATTTGTTTCTTATTCCAACTAAAAGATAACAATATAAGCTAGATTAAACAAGATCAAAACTATAAATGCAAAAAGGTCCACGTCACTGGGTTATATTTATCGGCAATTGTAAAGATACGTCAACATAGTAACAAAGTGATATATAGGTAAAACTAAGAATAGTAACGGTAAAATTATCGTTAATTTATACATTTTAACGCAGCACAAATTTTTTGGACAATCGTAACGTCCCATAACAATTTTTGGGGCACACTGCATGTCTCCACATGATTCCGCATATTTGCCCATATACCTTTTTTTTGCCATTTAACATATAGAACAATATGTACTACATACGTATATGTTTGATCATACAACAATGGGTTGGAAACCTGCTTATAAATGGGGTTTCAAAATTGGAAAGTTACACTACTACATGAAGAAAATCATAACAGTAAATGTAATTATAACAGTGCTAAATCAGCCTAAAATAGTAAATCAGTTTAATCGCATCTTATCGTAAGTGGATACAGTACCCACATTTCTTTTTTTCCTGATACGTTAGGCATAGTTTCACTGCGTTCAATTAGTCAATATATAACTAAGATTTTTCTATTTGAAAATTCACTATAAAAAATGTAACGATGGTTGATGGTTGAAATAATAATAATAAAAAAAAAAAAAACAGGCTAACAAACGCGTCTATCATTGTCTATGATATAAAAATAATTTTGTGAGACAAATAGTGAAATTTTACATATGTTACAATTGAAAACGACAAAGTGCGATTAAAGAATTAAAATTTGAACTTTAATAACCTTTAACTTTTAGAGAGTCAAAAATGCCGAGCTCAGGAAAAATCTGTTTATTCTATTTATATTATTTTAATGAACTTTTAAAGTTAATTTTGCATTTACACCTAAAAATACTGTATGGGGGCATAACAGTGCTCTTGTTGGGTCTAAAAGATACTATACAGGTGGTGTGATTCCAAATGAAACAATTTGGAAGAGCGTTACCAACTTTGGTAACACGCCAAATCAATTGTGCACACAATCTAAAGAAATTTATTATTTAGATTTATCATCCCCTTTTAAAATAAACGAAGCTATAACATCTTGGGTAGATCTTAGTTCATCGTCAATTATTCCACCACATTCTTGGAGTGCATTTTCGCTTTGCGGATCCGATAATAGTACTTTAGTAATGTTTGGTGGTGATTTTGGTGTTACGAACCCTGCAAACTTGGTTTTTATTTATGATACTAAAACACTAAAATGGAGCAATCCAACAACCATTGGTCAACCCTCAAATGTGCACACACGTGGAGTTTGTGATTTTAAAACTGGAAAAATGTATATGTTTGCAGGAAGCATGTATATTCTGGATATAAAAACATTAACGTGGGGAGTTTGGGGTAGCTCGTTTCCGTATAGATATGATTTCACTCTTACCTTATTACCAAATGGTAACATTGTTATCATAGGCGGTAACAGCGCAGATGGGTCTGGCACAGTAAATATGTCGACGGTAAGAAGAATTAAGTAATAAGTATTTGGTAATTATCTGATCAAAACTTTTAGTTTGAATAATATCTAGATACATTTATATAATGTCAATGAAAATACATGGTCTTTAATGGTAAGGTTTTATTATTAAAAAAGACTGAAGTTTTTACAAGTTAAACTTATCCTTTTTAAATAACTTAGAATGCTACGGGTTATCAGCCAACACCTCGAGGGCATCATTCTTCTGTTTTATGTAATAAAATTTCTTTTATAACATAATTTATGTGTTTCTTAAATAACATTCTTTATTATTTTAAATTAAACATCATATTAGCGGAAGGCGGTCGTATTATTGTATACGGAGGTTATACTAACAGAGAAACATTGATTCCAGTTTCAGATGACCTTGTAGTGTTGGATACGGATGGTCCTATTTTTATTTGGTCAAAAGCAAATGTTTCTACTCTTTCACCACCTTCACGTTGCTATCATTCGGCTACTTTGGTTGATCATTATATGATCGTAGCTTTTGGAAGAAATGATTTTATCTACCATCATCGACAATGAATGAAATATATATTTTAGATATAAGCGACAAATTTGATTACAAATGGGTTATTGAATTTAGACCTGTTAATAATGATACTGCACCAACCGCAACTTTAGCATTTCGATTTATTTAAGCGTTAGTGTTAGTGTTAGTAATTGGCTCGTTAACGTTTTTCTGTTGTAAGAGAAAAAAAATGTATTTTACTATACCTGTTTCTAACAATGAATAAAATTTTTTAATATCTACTGGCTAATGACCCATGGGGATTTTGCAATGATCTCAAAATTTTTAAATATTAACTAGAAGTCGCACATGTGGACGGCTTCGCCACTCTGTTTCAATGGGTGTGCGGCGCACTATGTAAATCAAAACTACATATGTATCATATAAAATTCTAACCTGATTAACTAATCGAAGCATTTTCTATATAAACATGGGACACATTTTTTAGATGCACAGTCTGAATTCGTTTTTTTTTCCCTAAAAAATTTCAATACAAATCGATTTACTTATGAATACGAATTTACAGTCTTTTTTTTTTTTACGTTACATATGGTAGAATTTATTTTTTCTAAAAACATTTTAATTACACTTTTATTTTGGTGCTCGAGAAAAGTTTTTAAATAAACTGATAGACTTGATTTGTTAAAATGCAAAATTCGCTCTGTAGTTGAGTTCATAGGCATTTATTATTAATCTTCTTGGAATTTCACTTTGTGATTTTGCGTCGTTAAAGCTGTACATCCAATTAAATCTGTGGGAATCCGAGATCTTTACGAGTCATAGAATAATAAATGTCAATTTCAATTACAAAATGCAATATACTCGTTATTGTAGTTTAGTTTTACATAGTGCGCCGCATACTCCCTATTTCAAATATGCAATAATGTTTTTATTTAATCACTTGCAAAATTGTGATGTTTAATAGGCTGAAGTTATAACTATTAAATTCAATTCATATTTTTTTGCCATTACCAGGAACGGAGTACAAAGTACGTAGTGTATGGTTTACAGGCATTTAAAATGCTGTGTCTCTTTTGTATCTGATTGGTTAATCTATCCTTGTGACTTCTGAATGTATTTCTATATTTGTACATACTCTATGGGGCTTTGATCTACTGTATCGCAAAAAAAAATGCAAAACTGGTTTAACCTGTAACTCGCTGAAAATCCACTTTCCGTTCCTGGTTTTGCGTGACAACGTCGCGCAGTTACTTATTATATAATAAAAAAACGAGTTTACCACTGGTGCCAATTTCACCAATCACATTTTTTAAATGCAGTGTAACGTAAAGATCTTGTGTAACATAAATTTTTTGCCATTTTGCTATTTTTTCAAAAATACCTTCTAACTCAAAATTTTATCTATGAACCACCATTTTTTTTTTTAAAAAAAAAATTCCTTGTGAAATTTTACTATATACTATGCATCATCCTAACCCCTAACTATTAACTCTCACTTAACATTTATTAAATTCAATTTTTGGTTATTTTTTTTGGTTATTTTTTTATATTGATCTTCACGTTACACCACATACTGGTGTTGAACACCAGTGGTGCGTTTTAGTAAACTTGTAAAAAAAAATCCATATGAACCCTTGCCAAGTTTTTTTATGTACTCGATTTAAATCGTCTTTTTATAAATATTTAAACCTTTTATATTTGCAAAAGTTTTTTTTTTGAATTCTTTATTATAAAAACTTCATTTATTACAAAACGAACATATGGTGGCTTTGCACCTATTATTTGTTTTTATAGATTTTCTCAATTTTCGTAAGTTTTGTATATATAATTTTAACTTAAGTTTTTCATGTAAGAGTTAGAGTCATTATTTTTTAGGATTAGAGTAGACATTTTTACTTTAAATGTCGAATACTAATTAATTGGCCAGTTTTTGAGATAATGTAATATTGAATGAAAACATCATTGGTGCATTTTAATAAAGCCAAAATTTTTATACCAAAAAAAAAAAAAAAAAGTTTAAATAAAACTATAAGGCCATACAAACTTAATAAGTTGGTTCTCATAACTAGGCCGGGTCAAATTTCCGCAAAATTTTTTAAAAAAATTTTTGCTATATTTATTATCCGGGTGCTTTACATATAAAATTTTTTGAAAATAAAATTAAAAGCCGGGCTGCCGGGACATTTTTCAAATTTCATGTTATGAAAATTATGAAAACAAAAAAATTAACTTTGTATGGCTTCAATGAATACAATATTTGAATTTATATTTGTATATATTTGTAATAAACCATTCCGCTAGAGATGGTTAATAATATCCGTTGGGTTATTTTTGTAAGTAGTAGTGTAACTATTATTCGGAGAGTTGGTAGTAACATGTCCGATCTAACACTAATAGTTACTTGGAGATAAATTCGGATTTACTCGAATAAAGTTCTCTTCATCACTATATTAGCTTACTTCCTTTATTTTTCTAAGTAAACTCGAAGGGAATCTCTCTATCTCTATCTCACTTTATTACATTTGAAACTTTGCTTATTTGCATTTAAGTTTAATATACTACACGTTATCTAACACGCTAATTTGCTATCTAACACGTTGACATGTTAATGGAATATTATTTTAAGCCTAACACGTTTACGTGTTATCTCAAACTTTCAAATTTGGTAATTATTATTCCAGTACACACGTAATATGCGAACAAATTAACGTGTTAGCACGTTAGCGTTTTATATTATTAAATAAGGTAGCTGCGTGACGTAGTGCACTAGAAATCAGGGACGATGCAATAGTGGGTGATTACGTTATTAAACTATTCTCAATGCAAAAATAAAAATAGTAGAGAGCTTGTCATTAAAGCAACAAGATGACCATTATTGTAAGGTCAAATGACTTTTTGGATCACATGGTTATCTTGTCGTTTTAACCTTTGAGTTTTTACGTTAATAATGTGATTGGTAAGATAGCAATAGTTATTAGAGAGTGGGGAATCATATAGCTCTGTATGCAATCAGCAAATAAGATTTTTTTTTTTTCCTTCTTAACCGCCACAAGGCGTACTTTGCAAATATGATTTAAATTCCCGATTTCTAGATTTTTCATTCTAAAAACTTTTTTTTCAGAATTATTGCTGTCAAGATTATTTGATAATTGCAATGTTTCTTATTGAAGTTTATGTCGATCCACTAACCAATAAAGTTAGTGTACGTTTTATTGCTTTTTATTGTTTGTACAGAAGGGTGGTCACCCTGGCGAACTACTTTTAATTTATCGAAAATTACGATGTCAAGAATTATAGCGATTTGACGAAGGTACTATTATTTCAGTATGCGGGATAATGATAAGGTAAATTCGGTTTATTGCGACTGGAATTTTGAGATTTAAAGTGTAACTACTTAGAGCTTAACACTTCTACTCTAATTTCGAAGGTTCTTACTTAGGCCGTTTGAAGTTAATTTTTTGGTTAACATCACCCCCAGCTGAAGTCTCCCCCGAAAACGAACAGCCAATCAAAACGCTGGATGACTCTCGCCAGTCACCTGATTTATATCAACCAATGAAATTGGCCCATCTTTGTTCATTTTTATATGTTCGTTTCATATGTTCGTTTCATTTTATCCCCCTTCCAAGAGTCCTGGAAAAGTGATGTTAACCAAAGAATCAACTTCGAACGGCCTTAACCAAGTCTAACTCGTACTGAGTTTCTTTTTATTGAAGGGATAGAGGTAGCGCTTTTATACTTTTTGGCTACTTATTTACATAGAATTTAACTGGCTTGGATTTACAAAGATAGTTAATGGGCAAGTTTGAAAATTTGGAAAAGTACATGAAATTCAGTAAGGGCAGAAAGTTCTGTTCAAGAAATACAGAAGGCTCGAAACGTTCTGAAGGAGCAAATGGTACGGAAAGTTTAGTTTGAAAGTACATAAAGTACAGTTCAAAAAGTCAGCACAACAAGTGCAGGAGGTGCGATCTATCTTCGAATAGAATAATAGTAAAATAAATATGATAAGAAAAAAATAAAATAATAATATATATAGTCGGGTTTGTGTCAATATCCCGAAGATCAGAATTCCAAAGATACTAATTCCGATATATTAAATCCTGAATTTATAATATCCTGAAAGATCATAATCCTGGAATATTACGATCCGGAAAAATCACAATCCCTAAAAAACATAATCCTGAAAGGTTATAATTCTGAAAGGTTATAATCCTGAAAAGTTAATCCCAGAAGGCTAAAACCTTAAAAATCAGAATTATCATTCGGGATTATGACTTTTCAGGATTATGACCCTTTAAAAATTATAGTCTTTTAGAATTATGTTCTCTCAGGATTGTGATTTTTCAGTATCGTAATTTTCGGGATTATGCTCTTTCAGGATATTATACTTTTGGGATTCTAATCTTTCAGGATTTAATGTATCAGAATTTAGCATCTTCGGAATTTTATCTTTGGGATATTGACACAACCCCATATAGTCGGGTACTCAAGGGCCCTTCACAACGTACATGCAACTTACGTAACTTGAAATGTAACTTATATTTTAAAAATAGCTTACCGTAAAACGCAAGGTATTATTTAGTATACAGTACATAAGCACGTATGCATGTACAACATTACTCAACATCTGAATAATAATTCGACTAATATTACCTGTTACTCTTTAATAAAATTAATTAATTATTGTTCTTTTTGATTGTTACTCAAAATTCCCAAGGTATTACTTAGTCATATGGTATACAGTACATAAACACGTATATATATACAACATTGCTCAGTATTTGAATAATAATTCGACTAAAATTACTCTTTAATAAAATTAATCATTTCCAAATATCATAAGATTTAAAATGTCGTTTACAAATGATATTAATTCATCAAATGATATTACTCAAATTACCGCCGCTTTTAATCAAGTAAATTTATTTGATTTTCAACATTCAGAAGATATATTTTGGCTTGGCTATTATTATGAGCATGGAATTAGAGTTGAGAAGGATGAAAAGAAGGCATTTATTCATTATCAAAAATCTGCAAATATGAATAATTCTAATGGAATATATCAAGTTGGCTATTGTTATCATTTAGGAATTGGAGTTGAAACGAATAGACATGAAGCATTTTTACATTTTCAGAAATCAGCTGAGGCAGGTAATTCTATGGGAATTTTTAAAACAGCTATTTGTTATTTTTACGGAATTGGCGTGGAAGAAGATGAAGACAAATTTTATAAGTGGATTAAAAAGTTTGTAAATAGTTATTTATATTATATTTGATTTTTAACTTAAAATTAAATTTATTCATCTTTATAGGGAGTTAGTATAATTAGCAATTAAGCTTTAAATCTGCAGTTAAATCTTATAAAACTTATCACTAAACAATATTTTTAATTGTTTCATTAAGTGCGTAAGTATAGAATCATTTATTAATAATATTTCATTATAGTAAAACAATATACTCAAAATTATTTCTTCATTTTAATTTAGTTTGTGAATATAGAAACATTTATTAATATACATATTCAGTATAAAATAAGCTACTTAATTTCATAAATATTTTTATTTCATTTTATTCATGTTAATTTAGTTAGTTAAGAACGTTTATTAATGTGTGTATTTACAGTAAAATAAACTCTGTATCTGAATTTATTTCATTTGCATGAATTTAGTGAGTAAGTATTAAGGTATTTACTAATCTGTGTCTTTAAAGAAGTCTAATCATGTTCTTGAATATTTGGTTTTGTCTTATTCGTACTAATTTAGATAGTGAGTATAAAGAGTATTTGTCGAATATTTAAAAGAAATATTCAAATTCAGAGAAATTTGATTTCATTTGATTTATATTACTTTAGTTAGTGAGTAAATAAACATTTAGTTAGTTAAAATATATCAAAAAGATGAATTCAAGTTTATGAATATTTAATTTCATTTTCTTTGCATTAATTAGCGCGTGAGTATAAAAGAAGCATTTATTAATACTGCAGATATTCAAATAGGCTATTCAAGTTCATAATATTTAATTACATTACTTAGTCGGTAAGGATAAAGGACATTCAAAACCCTAATTATTATAACCTATTTACGAGTATTTAATTTCATTTATCCATGTCATTTAGATAGTAAGTACGAAAAAACATTTATTAGTCGAAGTAGTAGTCATTCAAACTTATGGATATTTAACTTCATTTATTCTAATTAATTTAGTCGGTGAGTAAAAAAAAAAAAATTTATTATTGTACTATTTGAAATAAGCTATTCAATCTCATAAATATTTTATTTGCATTAATTTAGTCAGTAAGTATAAAGAGCATTAAAATAAGCTGTATATTCATAAATATTTAATTCATTTGATCTGCGTTAATTTAGTTAGTGAGTAAATAAGCTATTCAATCTCATAAATATTTTATTTGCATTAATTTAGTCAGTAAGTATAAAGAGCATTAAAATAAGCTGTATATTCATAAATATTTAATTCATTTGATCTGCGTTAATTTAGTTAGTGAGTATATAGAACAATTATTAATCGAAAATAAATTGAAGTATATAAAAGTTTTCAAGCTCATTTTATTCATGCTAATTAGTATGTGAGTATATAAATCATTTATTATTTTAATCATTTTATATGAAAAGTAACACATATAATTTTCTTTATGCTAATTTAGTCGGTAAGCATGAATTTATTTTGTATCGAAATTCAAGAAACATTGTAATTTAAATAATAAAAAATAATATAATTTATTGTTACAAAGAGAATCCTACTATGGAAAATGTACACATTGCAATGAATTTAACACGCATTATGCATGGTGTCAGACATGTGATCCTGACATAATGATCCACGAAAAGACAAATAAAAATAAAGATATTGATGCTTATATTAAAGAATTTCAACTTAGAACTAGAGAATATGAGGAAATGATCGAATGGATTCCGTTTGATAGACTAGAAAACATTAAAGTAATTGGTAGAGGAGGGTTTGGCTCTGTATTTTCTGCAATTTGGTTGGATGGTGTACGAAAAATTAACGGTGATGTTGATAATTATATAAAAGCACGTGAAGAATATAGCATGGTCGCACTAAAGACTTTGTCTGATTCAAAGAAAAATTCTCTTGATTTTTTGAAAGAAGTAAGTTAAGCTTATTCTAAATTCATTAATGTATTATTATACAGAACTAATTAATTATAAATTTATTATGTAAATTTATTATGTAATTTATAAGTTTGATAATAATATGAAATGCAGGATGCATGGTAGCAGGCTTAGTATATATGGATTAACTCAAAACACAGAGACAAACGAATATATGATGGTATTTCAGTATGCTGATTATGGAAGTCTTCATAAGTTTTTAGGAGTGAAATTTCGAGATCTTAATTGGAAAACTAAAATAGGCCTACTTAGAGATATTATACATGATTTGCGTATAATGCATTCTGCAGGATATGTGCATGCAGATCTTCACAGTGGTAATATTTTGCAAGATAAATATATGAAATCTTTTATCACAGATCTAGGATTATCTAAAAATAAACGTGAAAGTGTTCCAAAAGGCAGTATTTGTGGAGTCATGCCTTACATTGCACCAGAGGTTTTATCTGGTAAAAAGTTTGAAGAAGCTGCAGATATTTATAGCATTGGAGTCATCATGTCAGAAATGTCAACTGGATTAAGACCTTTTGATGGTTATAAGTTTGATATTGGACTTGCGTTAAAGATTTGCAATGGTTTACGGCCTGAGTTTGCACCTGGAACACCTAAATGTTATATTGAATTAGCGTTAGAATGCATGGACTCTAATCCACAAAAACGACCTACCATTTTACGTGTTTTTAGTAAACTTAATTCATGGTATAAAATTATGGAAAATTCAAACAAAAATGAAATTTACAACCAATTTTTAGATGCTGATAAAATAATCAAGGAGCTGCCAATTATCTCATCAAAGCATCCAGATTATATGTACACTAGCAAAATAATTAATGTGCAAAAAATATCAAATACAATTAAAGGTATTTATTTTAGGATTTTGATAAATTTAGCAGGCTGCGATATCGAGCATAGTGGAAGTTCATTTTGATTGGTTATATTAAGGATAAATTTGATTGGTGAAGATCTTTTTTTTTATATTGTCAATTGTAATTTTTAAAGTACCTTTAATAAGTAAAGATAGTCACGATATATAAAAAATTTTTTTCTGCAATACGTAACTACTACGATGACTTAATATGCATAGCCGATACTTTATCCGGAGAATGATCTACATTTTTTCCGGGGTATTTTAACAACCAATCAAAATAAACTTCCACTATGCTGCGATATCGCAGGTTAATATTTAAAAAAAAATGAAAATGATTATTAGTTAGGGTTAGGGTCCGAACTTGTATTAAATTAGGTTAGAGGTGCATATATATATGCAAAATTAAGCGTTAAAAACTTTTAATTAGAAGCCCAAGACTAGTTTACTTAATGAAATTTCAAGTTATTTATATTTTCGTTTTGTTACACAAGATCCTGTGATCTAATTGGCCAATCATATTAACCTGCGATATAACAACCTGCGATATTTAACAACCTCCTTATATTAATAATATTTCTATATTTATCAAAATACTAACTATATTTATTATTTGTTTATTTAGATTCTACTCTAGTTGAACTTAATGATACTAAAAAGTTTGATATGTATAGTACCGGACAGTAAAGGAAATCCACTTACACTACAGAGCGCCAATTTTTGATGCTTATAGCCAATTTTGATTGGTCATTTAGTGCAATTAATTCTGTTTGTTTAAAAAATATATCTTTCCTTTTTTTTATATTAAAACCAATTTGTAAACTATTATTAGCTTCAGCCCTTATAACATTATAAAACAAAATAAATATCCTCTGATAGGAATATAATTTAATGAATATCTATCGATTTTTTAGATGGTTTTTTGATTTATTTGTAATATTTTAAGTTTTTACTAATAAAGGTAGATGCATTTTACTAATTAGTACTGCACAAAGTATAAATACTGTAGTCTTAAAATTAGTAAACAAATATTCCAATAAACAATTCAAATTATTAAAAATGACTTAAATTACATCAAATAAAGTATAAAAATTACAACAATTGCTTTTATAAAACTCTAAAAGTAAATTGCTAATCATCCTAATTACATAAATTTGATTTAGTAAAAGCCATGTACATATATTCATATATCATATAATCAAAATTATATAAATCAATAATTATATTGTGATTATGAAAAAAATTAAAATACTAAAATTTTATAAAATTAAAATAAATAAATTTAATAATATAAAATAAATAAGTAATTATGATTTTATTTAAAATTATAGATTAACAATCAAAAATTTTAAATTAAGAACTAAGCGTTTGAAATATTTAAATGAAGTTAAAAGTTTAGGTAAAATTGATTGATATAGAGAAATATCTTATACTCACTTAAAAAATTAAAATGACTAAAATTATTGATAGTTATTTTACTAATTATCTACATCTAAATCCTAGCGCTAAATTAGGCAAAGTTTACCGATGAAATTGCTG
This sequence comes from Gigaspora rosea, assembly GCA_003550325.1. NCBI lineage: Eukaryota > Fungi > Glomeromycota > Glomeromycetes > Diversisporales > Gigasporaceae > Gigaspora > Gigaspora rosea. Next base: position 494,897 of record QKWP01000026.1, read on the forward strand.
TTAGGAAAATAACTTTGGTGGCTTGCTAAAATTGGCTGAAGCTAAACTTCACATGATTGGCAATTTACGTATAAACACAGGGGTCGTTTAATGCCAGGTACGTACATCATGATTTTTCCGATTTTTAATTAAAATCGATTGATATTATGGTTAGGGTTGGGTGAATGATAGAGAGAGTGGTTTATATAGCCGTTTTTTGTCGTCTCGATTTGGTTTGTTCGGATGGATACGGGATATACATCGGGTAATCTCGTGATGTACCTGACCCCTAAACATAGAGCGAATTTTTGATAATCGATAAATGTGTAATTTTACTCAACCGGATCAGGCTGACAAAAAAAAAACAAGTGAAAAAAGAGAAAACTGTGAAAAGTACAGGAAACAAAAGTTTAAGCAATCATGTGCATTAATAAAAAACGTCGGGTAGGAATTTTGCCTCTAAGCATTTCAACCTAATATTAATTAAATAAACACCAATTTTTCAAATTCACTCAGTGAAAAACCGGTTAATATTACAAAAAAGTTATTAACAAATAGCTATTGACAAAATGAAGTAATAAGAAAGTAGCTATTAGTGATATTAGAGAATGGATTCATGTTGTCAAAAGAGTAGATTATTGGTGAAATAGGTTTTTAAAATAGCTGTCCGTAAAATTGGTATCAGAAAATTAGTATCAGTGAATAGGTATTATTAAAATTGAAATATACCATAAATAGAAAATGTGCAACTTCATAATTGACATATTATTCTGGCTACTTGACAATATATGACTCTGTTCAATCTCTATATTATCAAATTAATTTCTTTAAATTTTCTCAGAACAGTATGGGATGTATAATGCTGCCATCTCTAAGAATGGTGTGGAAATATATAGTCATCTTAACATCAGACACAATCAGGACAATGTAGAAATACGCAATTATCTTGTTCAATCCTCAATGCCTTGTCAACAAATTCAATATTTGAAATTCATATTTCCATGACTTTTGCTTTATGTCAATTTAGATCATAGTTTAACTTTTTACAATAAAATTTGTGATATTAAGTTTTGTTTCATAAACCACATATGTATCAGAATTCACTAAAATAAACTAGATTGATTCGTATCATAAGACTTGCCACCCTTGAATATGTAATTATTACGATTGGCGTTCATCTTTACCAATACTTAGAACAATATTTGCATCGAATAAAATAGAATAACTCTAAAAGCTTAATTTTGCAGATAGACGCTGTCGTGATTTTATAATACAATGAATCTTTGTGAAACCTCTTTCAGCGAAAAAACTTTAAAAATGTAGCTTCCGAACAAGTGTCATATCTAAGAAATATACCAATCGGAAAAATTTTTGTTCGTTGAAATAGAGTTTCAGAAACTATTTCATTGTTCTTAGAACTTCGATACAGAGACAGCGAAATAGTTTCCAAAAATCAGGTGATTCTTAGAATGAGATCTTAGAGTTTTCGGGAAACGAGCAAATTTTTTGGTATCCCATAATTTATGAGAACAGTTAGGATTATTCATGCAAGTGAGATAGACTATCGATATAATAAAGGAAATAGATTTTGGGAAAGATAAAAAAAAAACAAAAAAAAAACTCAATTTTTAGATAATTTCGGATTCTTAACACCACTCTGATATCTAAAAATAGAAAGATTTCTTCTATTTTTGATGGTTTGCAAATTTCATAAAAGTTTGTAAACCGCAATAAAACAAATCAGATTAAAAAGAATTTCGTATAATGCAAAATAGATAAACCACCCAAAATACAAAATTTTGGGGTTAATTTTTTATCACTTTTTTAGAGTTAAGATCAGCTTTAAGGATAAAATTATAATAAACAAGCGTAAGCGAGTTTAATGGGCTAATACAAATCTTAAAATTTATTTTAAACTAATTCCATTTTTAATCCGCGACATTTATTAGTTGCACTTCACGAATTACTAAAAATGCAAAAGTTTCTTATTTGAATAATGATTTGCAAAAAAAAAACAAGTTGCCTGTGGGCCACATATATTCTTGTATTATTAAACTAGAAAAACGGTGGCGCTTTGTGGGCTGGAGCCCTAATTCTTTGGTTTAATTATTTAAAATTTTACAATTGTCTTTAGCTTTTAAAATTCATTTCAATGTAATTTTATATTATTAAAATAATAAAAAAAAAAAGAAAGCAATCTTTGTTCTTTGTTGTAAACGCATATTTTGTCCTAATTTTGTAATCTATCAAAAGAAATGGCAGTATCGAAAAGAAGATCGGTTAGAGAACGAACTCTCGATACACCTACAAATGTAAAACCTGTTGCAAATTCCTTATTTACAAGATTTACACTGGTTATGGCAATGTTAAGCCTTGTGACTAATGAATTGTAATTGCCCAAACAAGGCATAGAGGAAACTGCGCATAAGAACAAGTTCCTGATTTTTCCTCTTAAGCATATTTATTGGACCAAATCGATGCTACATGATGAATGCTTAAGATAGAGAGTATTGGACATGTAAATAATGTCAACAACTGTACTCATTGCTCCATTTACCAATCCTTGATTTGTCCAGATATTAGAAGTAAGCATTATATGAACTCCGATTAAAATAGAACAAATTTAAGACCATTTGTGATTTTAGAAGGTGCATTTTTAGCACCAGTGCACTATGCACAGCTTTAATTTTAGCAATAGGTAAATTAAGTTGTTTTGGAAATATTATACTCGTCCACGTGGTCCCAAATCGTAAATAGTCGAATGTCATTTTTAAATGATGCTTCTTTTATTGGTGATACCAATGCGCGAACCCTATTATAAAGAAATTGCCAGTCATTTTCCATAGATTTTCCATCCAGCAAACGCAGAAGGAGTTCACGAAATATTTTCTATTCTTTAGAATCTCGGTTTGTCTCTGTATTGTCTCTAATTTGAATGCTTTATTAAACTGGGAATAGACCTTACGTCCCGCTTCTGAGATATAATCATGTGATCGAGGATTTGTTGCATACATTGGAAGGTCCATGACAGGTGGCAATTGACCGAAATCACCGAAAAATAATAAAGAACAGCCTCCAAATAGCATATTTTGATTTTGCGGAAAAGCTTGACGTAAATCAATGATTGCAAGAAGTCATCTTATATATATAGAATTTTATATATAATTTTATATTTATAACTAATAATATTTGTATGTATGTACCCTTAAAACTGTTTTCTACATTTTGTACATTCATCTTGATTTGTGCTCTCCTCACTAATTGGCGTTTACGCGAGCCTGTCTCTTTTCTGACTCTCTTTTTCTATATGCCAATTGTTGTTCCTGAGACATCGAACTTTTCATCGTCTTCTCCCTTCATTTTTTATTGCATTTGCTCAGGTGTGTAAATTCTCTTTTGCATTTTGTAATTTATCAAATTGAAAGAATTTCCAATACGATTATCCTCAAAGTAATATTCAAATTTTGATTACGGTATAATTACAAATTTTATGACATGTTTTATGATGATATTTTAAAAATAAGTTTTGTAATAAGCTTTATACATTTTTACGTAAAATTTTTTTTTTTTGATATACAATTTAATGAAATAAATATAAGCGTTAAAAGTCCGTTACTTTATTTTTAACTAAGAGTTTGGTACTCAGATATTGAACCTGATTTAGGTTAATTTTCGGATACGCAACCTAAGATCTGGATCAGTCGAACCGGAAACCGGACATTTTTGAAATTTCGTAGTGTAAAATTTGAAAAACTTCCATCTCGCTTCCTCAGTTTCAGTCAAAAGTTTTTATGATATAAGGCATGTGGTGGCAATCAGCTGCATTTTTTTTTATTAAAATATTAGTTAATCTTCAATAAAATTTTAATATCTTTATTAAATAAATAATAATGCTTCATTTAATAGGAATCCTAATTGCTTTTTGTTTCTCTTTCGTGAACATCAAAAAGTCTTTCTATTTTCATTCTTGCCCATTCATCACCACTTTCATTAGCCTTTGAATACCAATATAAAGACTGGTTAAAATCTTTAATAACACCTTTTCCTTTTTCATAACAACGAGCAACCTCATATTGTCCATCTGAATCATTTTCATTGGCAGCTTTCATATACCATTCGAATGCTTTATGAATATTTATTTTAGTTCCTGTACCAAATTCATAACAACTTCCAATTCGATAATATGCCAAAACACAATTCATTTCAGCAGATTTTTTATAATAATCAAATTTCTTATATACATTTTTTTCTACACCTATACCATGTTCATAGCAAAATCCTAGTTTATTATACGCAATCGCGCATCCACCATTACCAGCTTTTAAATACCAATTAATAGCCAATTTTTGATTCTTAGTAGTTCCACATCCATAATAATAAGTCTCACCTAAGAAATATTGAGCAATAGCATTGTTATTTTCGGCAGCAAATGAAAACAAATTGAATGCCTTTTCACCATCTTCTTCAGAAATTTCAAATTCGATTAAATGGAGAAATGCAAGAAGAATTTGATGATTCGAATTGAAATCATTATTATCATTGTTTGAAAGCAAATTTATTATAGTACTAGGTTCCTTGGATTTATTATCTAGGTAATATGTAATGATTTTTTTAATATCCTGAGTACTTCTTCCCTCGTTTACTGCCTTGGAAAATAATACCCATAATTCGTCGATGATAGGCATTGTGTTTGGAATTTTGTTATGGTTATAATATTTGTAATATATAAATGTATCTACATTGGAAAGAAAATTCCGAATGTGTTACACTTATTATCCTTATTCGTTATTATAATGTGAATGCACGTCGGAATATGAATTAATCATCTCCGGAATATCCAATCCAAGGAACAATGGTTAAAAGCATACGTATATTGTGAACCTCGTGATCCGATCTACTCGACTGCGCCTCCCCGGTGATCAATATCACAGGATTAAGTGCGATTTATCGCATTTATCGCATTTATCAGATTTATTAGTTTTTTGCATATATTAAATTTATCAGATCAATCAGATTTATGCCTTTAGTAAACATATCAGATGGATCAGATTTATGCCATAAATGCCACATAGTTGTAATACTATATCATTTATTATAAATAAAGGCCTTGCGCCCAGAGAAACAGGAGGTGTGGTTTTTGGCAATCGATACTATTTTCCTGCTACCCCACATTAACTAAATAAAATAACGATCTACTACTAAGTGGCATAGTAGTACTATCTTTCGTTCGTCATGTAATTGTAACGTTACGCTGTCCGACTATTTCTCGACGTACTGAGACTGCCGTGGTTGTTGTTTCCAACTGTCTCGACGTACTGAGATAGTTGTGGTTGTTATTGTTTGTTGATAAGAGAGTTATCACGTAGTATTGACGATCGAAGCCTTGAATATCCACTCGCCGAATCTAACACGCCTCCTTCGATACGGTTGTCCGGATTTTGGTTGGATTTAAGTTGACCCGGAAGAGCCGAAGTTCCCTGTTGTCAATATTTACCAAAACTAGTAACGTACCGTTACACCTCTGGGTTGGAATTAAAATATACTACTATATGTCCGGTGTAACCAATCATAATAGAGACACATAATTATTCTAGAATCAATTTTCATTATCGACTATAACATTTTCACTAGTCTTCTAGTAAGTAAAGTTATAGAAAAATTATTTTTTATAACCAAAATATTTAACAGAATTCCGAAGCGTAGCAAAACCCTCAATTATTATGCAATGTTATATAAAAACTACGTTTTTGATGGATTTCGTCTAAAAAAATTTATTTTTTGATGCATCTGCACAAACATTATTGATCATTTCAAAATCGTAATTTGAATTTTTTTTTTATGTATATAAGTTACTAATTTAATCTCAAAATTTACAATAACCAAATGCGGGGTTTTTTTAAATATCAAGGCTGCTCACTATGAATGAAAAATACAGTCAAAATCATAAGTGTCCCCCCCTCTAACTTTTTAAATTAAAAAGATACAGCTTTGAAACTTTCACAGTAAATAGTACTCAATAAATATATATCAGTGAATTTTTTTTTCATGATTTTTTAATTACTACAACAAAAGTTAGATGAGAGTCAACTTTTTGATTGTTTTTTTTTTAAAAAAATAAAAAAAAAAATTGAAATTAATCAAAAATTAATAAAAAATTAGGATCAAAATCAAAAATTTCAAAAATTTAGTATGTTAAAAGTTAAGCATTTTTTATAGTAGTGACAAAAAATTTGAGTCGATTTGTTGAGATAGTTGTTGAGAAATTAATTTTTGAATTTTAAATTTAAGTATTAGAAAGTATCATAGAAAAAAAAGTTGCGCGACTAGGTTTTTATTAATTTTAATATAGAAAATAAATTATTTTCTATATTAAAATTAATAAAAACCTAGTCGTGCAACTTTTTTTTCTATGATACTTTCTAATACTTAAATTTAAAATTCAAAAATTAATTTCTCAACAACTATCTCATCAAATCGACTCAAATTTTTTGTCACTACTATAAAAATGCTTGAATTTTAACATACTAAATTTTTGAAATTTTTGATTTTGATCCTAATTTTTTATTAATTTTTGATTAATTTCAATTGTTTTTTTTATTTTTTTAAAAAAAAATTAATCAAAAAGTTGTCTTTCATCTAACTTTTGTTGTAGTAATTAAAAAATTATGAAAAAAATTCACTGATATATATTTATTGAGTACTATTTACTGTGAAAGTTTCAAAGCTGTATCTTTTTAATTTAAAAAGTTAGAGGGGGCACTTATGATTTTGACTGTATGCATGCTTTTTAAAATTTTTATTTTTTCCTTCCAATAGTACAAACACTCCACCATGTACTAGATACAGGTTCTAACGTTAGGTCTTAAATTTAGTGGGGTGTAAAAGACCTGGGTCTTTTATACGGCAGTTTACGGTATATCGCTATGACTTCTGATCAACCAACCAGAATACAAGATAAGATGTAACGTGATCAAGATTTTTAAAATTAGAGTATTCGATAAAGGCCTGCATATTCCCTTTTATACATACAGAATTTCCTTAAGGTGTATCACTCTGATTATATCGATATTTTGAAACATTAGTAGAAAAATTCAAAGTGCATTTTTGGAACAAGCGAGATTCATGCGAATTCCATAATTGTGTTTTTCTTACCTGCGCGATCGAGATTTTCTGACACAGGTCGGATATTGGTTGAGATTTTTCTAACCCAGGTCTAATCGGAAAATCTTGGCCTGAACTCGACCAGCATAAGGGCCTTAATACAATATTAACAAATTTTATAAAGTACATTCTTTTGAAGTACGAGTTTTATACGTAACAAAGACCCCCAAAAAAATGATAAATATACCTTACAGTAAGGCTACACATTTTTAATATCCAAAACTTTTTGAATGTTCATGCTTGTTCAAGCATGATCAAATTTTTACAAAATATTAAAATACAGTATATGATTACATTCATTGATTCCTAAGCATTTGGGAAATTAAATTAGAGAATCATGATAGAATTTAAACTTATTCATTTATTTATTTATTTGAATGTTCAAAGAATTTTGCAGTAAAATATTGTATTTGAAAGTTAAATAAATTTATATATTTTTATCGTCAGTTATGAATTTAATTAATTTTTATTCTTTAGAAAAAAAAAATAAAGACGAATAAAAAATATTTTAAAAATATTTGATAAAACTCTTTTCGAAATGCGTGGTTTAGAAACTAATTAGCGCTAGTAAATATTTGTATTCATCAACAGCTACTTAAAGAGCGGCAACATTTGATTTTTCTGTGATGTCTGAGCTAATGATAGATAACTTCGCAAAATTAAGAATAAGTTTAGCATTTTAAGGTACTTCGATGCCATTTCTATTATAGGTATTATTATTGCTCGATCAGTTACTTTATTGCTATTACCACCATCTTATTGGAGAGCTTAACTCCGATGGTTGACGTTAGAAGGTCACATGAATCTAGCATTACAGCTGTTTTCATAAATTCTGGGACACCTAAAAAAATTTGCCGATGATAATTTCGGCCGAATTCAATAAGTCATTGATTCGGTATAATAAAATAATTACAGCTGTTTTCATAATTTCTGGACCACCTAAAAATTTTTTCGTTTCCCGAAACCTCTTCGATCCCATTCTAAGAATCACTTACCTTTTCAGAACTACTTCACTGTCTCCGTATCGAAGTTACAAGCACAGCGAAATAGTTTCCGAAAAGGTAGGTGATTCTTAGAACGGGATCGAAGAGGTTTCGGGAAACGAAAAAAGTTTTAGGTGGTCCAGAAATTATGAAAACAGCGGTAATAAAAGCTATTTTTGTATCATAACTAGAAATGGCACCAAGCAGACTCACACCAACAACATCGCATTCCCAAAAACGTTTAGGAAAGAAAACTCTAACACAGAAAATGACGTTCAACAAATTTAAAAATTTTTGAAAAATTTTAAAAATTATAAAAGAAGGTTGACTGCCTACGTACTGTACAGTACTATGGGGTTTAGGCCTGATATAAAAAATTATATTTGTGTCACCAGATTGTCCAATATATACGGTATTTTATAGTTATTGTATGGGTTGTAGTGAATAACCCAGTACACACGGGTTCATAATTCCGTGCCGAAGGCACGGGATTTATATATGAACCCGTGTGTGTAACGGGTTATTCAACACCCATATAATAACTATTTTATTGCACGGTGTCTGACGTAACAATCCCGTGCCAATAAGTAAATGAAAAAGGCACGGGTTGTCACATAAGACCCGTGCAATAAGTATGACACATATGTGGAAATTTAATTGGACAATCTGGTAATACTACTATTCCTTTTATAGGTAAATATAAAATTTTACATAAGGCCTAAACCCCCATAGTACAGTAGTACAGCGGCCTTGCAGGATGTAGCGCAAGACCTGAAGATCGGAAGTTCAATACCCGTAGGCAGCGAACCTGCTTTTATAATTTTTAATAATTTTTTTTAAAAATTTTTAATCAACCGATTAAATAGAAGTAGAAAAGTGTTCTTTAAAATATCATGACACAGAAGTTAAATCATATTATGCACGATAACATCGATATTGGTCATGCCTTGATAAATATCATAAAATTCGTTTCATTCTGGCAAATGATCGGCTGACACGTGCGGCACGTGTCAGCCAATCATTTGCCAGAATGAACGAATTTTATGATGCATAACCAATATCTTATAATTAATGATTACATACACATAAAGTACTTTACGAAAAAGCATAGAAATAGTATCATTAATTAAAGGATCTTCGCTGTATTTCTTGAATTGGATGGGTCTGAAGACCGATAGCCTGGATGACAATATAATTGAAACAGCTATTGAAACATGATAGAAATTTGTTCGCATATCTTCCTCAATATGATTAATTTATGATCGTATAGAATCAGTTAAATATTGATCGCATTTGATGCTTCAGAAAATATCTTAACATTATTATTTATGCAGCTATAATTGTTTTTACAAATCGAAATCTACGACATTTCCAATTTTTGTTTCTTCTTTTTCAGAATTTAATAAACCAACTGAATACAAAAACGTACCTTTTTGTGCCGAAGATTTTTAGCACAAGTAATAATGTAATAATTCGTCGAAGTTATAATGTAATAATTGAACAACTATTTTTTGTTATTAATCAATGAAAAACTTCGATCAATAAGCGTAACCCTATCTTGTTGATTTTATTAATAAATAACTTGATCGTTTAACGAACTTCTGCTATTAAAATTTTTCTTTCTGACGTATTAAACTTTAATCACGTGTTTTTTGTGCAATTGATTCGCTAAACTATTTCTTTACTAATAAAAATTTAGCCTCAGACCCGTTCCAACAGATTGATTAAGGTACTTGAGAACAACATCCTTAATTATACTTTAAAGATTAGGAAATTTAAGAATAAAATTTCTACAAAGTTAATGTGATGATGCATAAATGGATAATTAAATAAATCAATCTATCTATTTAATATAATATTTATTTAAATAGTTTTTTAATGTTATAAATTTAGCAATCAATCACGAAGTTGCATTTTTAACCAAAGACTCAATATAAACAATAGATGCAGAAACTTATTACGTCAAAAAGATAAGCAACGTATATTGTAACTAATATTAGACATGACCAGAATGTACAAAGGTAATTTGACAATAATAAAGAAATTCTACTCTGACACTGGTTAACTATTGTTGATACTATTTAAGTCATGTTATGAATGCCACTATAATCCATAAGATGATTTAAACGAATCTTATAGATGTTGATTAGAAATTATTGAATTAATGAAATAAAAATTAATAGATCATAATTTATGAACTTTGAAATTGAAGAATTTAAAATTCCTACATACGAAATATACAAAGAAGAACATGAAAAATTTGATGTGAATACGTTTGACTAATAAACATTATTTTGTCATATTGCAATGTACTATACGTTTTAATTAAAAGAATTTTTTCTTTAATTATGAATTTGCAATATTTATTATATAGTAAAGAACCTTAGTCCGTACGATTAATAAAAATTTTTAAAACATTAAAATTTTATCAATAAGCACATTGAAATCATTGAAAGAAATTAAATAGACTAGTCTTAAACAAACTTCGCTTATATTCACTGAGAGTTTATTAATGAGAATGGCTTATATTATACGTCGGATATCATGACACACATAGAACGCCCTTATCGGGAGTTACGGCCAATGTTAGTTGTGAATTTTTTATTTAGATTAGTCCTTGACATTATTTGTCAAATTTCAAATTAAATTTTGTTGGACATAGCCCAAATGCCAACACTGCCAGAGATATTTATTAAATTATTAAAGCAGGATTCATCCAGTTTTATAATAACTACAATTATTTTTAACGACAAAACTA
>QKWP01000026.1:506771-609987 GCA_003550325.1 Gigaspora rosea
ATGAACATAAGGCATTCATTTATTATCAAAAATCTGCAGAGATGGGTGACGTTATAGGAACATATAATGTTGGATATTGTTATCATCATGGAATTGGTGTTGAAAAGGATGAACATAAGGCATTCATTTATTATCAAAAACCTGCAGAGATGGGGTACGCTGGTGGAACATTTCGGGTTGGCGATTGTTATCATGAAGGAATCGGTGTCGAAAGGGATGAACATAAGGCATTCATTTATTATCAAAAATTTGCAGAGATGGGTTACGCTAGTGGAACATATAATGTTGATATTGTTATCATTATGGAATTGGAGTTGAAAAGGATGAATATAAGACATTCATTTATTATCAAAAATCTGCAGAGATGGGTGACGCTGGTGGAATATACAATGTTGGATATTGTTATAGAATTGAAATTGGAATTGAAAAGGAAGAACATAAGGCATTTATTTATTATCAAAAATCTAGTGGAACATATAATGTTGGAGCTTGTTATTTTAATGGAATTGGAGTTGAAAAGGATGAACATAAGGCGTTCATTTATTATCAAAAAACTGCAGAGATGGGCGAGGCTGTTGGAATGTCTTTGGTTGCGGAATGTTATCGAAATGAATTGGAATAGCAAGAGATTTACATAAAGCAAACTACTGGTATCAAAGGTAAATTTTAATTTAAACATAAATTTTCGTAAGTGTATTATTACGCGCCACAATCAAATTATATGATACTAGCATATTAGCCCGTGCCTCCGGCACGGGGTTAAGGGATTATACCGGTAGTCGTTTAAAATTAATGTATATTTTTTATTTATGTAAGATATAAAAATTTTTGATGCTTTACTCTGATGATTTATTGAATGAAAAAATGATTACGGTTAATTATATATTGTCTTGAAAGACGATTGTTAAAGTGAACAGAAATAATCTTCATAATCACACTGGTAATTTATTAAATGATTAAATGATTATGGTTAATACATTGTCCTGAAACACAATCGTTAAAGTGAGCAGAATTAAACTTCATACTCACACTGGTAATTTATTAAATGATTAAACGATTATAGTTAATTGATAATCCGTTTCCAAATGAGTGAGTCATACATAGTAAATTGCTACGCGCAGATCTATATATGATTTACTACATAAAATTGCTAAGCCACAGATGCCACTTCACAACAAAGTGAAGTCATTTTTCTACTAAGTAAATATATTTTAGAGCATCATTTTCCGATTCTAATGTAGTAATATCATTAAAATCTTTTTAGCAGATGCAGAGATATTGCCATAAAATGATTTCCTGACTAATGTAAACAAACTATTGTTTACATGAAATGGCATTTTTGACTATAGTAAAACTCATAGTGATGTGTGTCACGATTTACTATATACGGTAATGTATTTTTCTCTCATTCAGAACCGGATTATCAATTAATACATTATCCTGAAACACAATTGTTAAAGTGAACAAAATTAAACTTAGTCTTATCCTGGTAATTTATTGAATGATAAATGCCCTTGAAACACAATTGTTAAAGTGAACAGAATTAAGCTTCATAATCATGCTAGTTTATTGGGATTAAATGATTACAGTTAATTGTACATACAACAATCTCTTGAAAAACAATTGTTAAAATGGACAGAGTTAATCTTCATACACACCCTGGTAATTTATTGAATGATTAAATGATTACAGTTAATTATACATAGCCTTGAAGCACAATCATCAATGCGAACAGAATTAAACTTCATACTCACCATGATGATTTATTGAATTATTAGATGATTCTCTTGAAACACAAGTGTTAAAGTAACTGAATTAGACTTTGTACTCACCCTAGTGATTAAATGATTACGGTTAATCATACATTGTCCTGAAACACAATTATTAAAGTGAATAGAATCAGCCTTCACACTCATCCTGGTAATTTAATGAAGATTAAATGATTACAGTTAATCATACAATCTCCTGAATACAATCGTTAAAGTAAACAGAATTAAACTTTGTTCTCACTCTGGTAATTTATTGAACAAATAAATTGTTATGGTTAATTATACAGAAAACCATTGTTAAGGGTAGGGTGTACAAATTTCCAATTTTATATAAAATCGATTGTAGATCAACTTTGTGTAACCAATTTATATGATATCATATGATTTAAATGTAAACATCATATGATCTAACCAATCAATTCTTTGTACAACCTACAAAAATCATATAACATCCTACAAAAATTTAATTATAAGTAAAGTTGATTTTTTTTAAAGCAATAGATATTGCGCAACTTAATTATTATAAACAAACTATTTAAAAACTACCTATTATATAAATTTTATACAAATTGGTCAAGATCTTAAAAAAATTTATCAGAAGCATTTTTTTATTTACTATATAAAATTCTAATATACCACGTAGATCATATGAAAAATGATCTACATTCACCCTACCCTTAAAGTAAAAAAAAATTAAACTTCATACTCACCTGTAATTTTATAGATTGATTACAAAAAAATATAATAATGTAATCATCCAAATGATAATAATTTACAATTTAAAAATAGAATTCAACCAAAATTTTTTTACAAAATTTTGATAATGTTTTGGGTTGAGTTAGTTTGCTTTTAAATTATTATAATATTTACTATAAAAAATTCTGTTACAGATCTGATAATCTGAGTTAACAGAAGGCAACAGATCGAATAATAGCTAAGCCAAGCAGGAATATGCCAGAAACAATCTGGACAGGCATAGAACTCAGGCATTAGTCCTAATAAAGAGCGCAGATAAGCCAATCTGCATAAATCAGCACATGAAGTCAGTTAAGTACAAGGTTTTAATTAGTTGCCTATTCGGGCACTGTCCAATACTAATAACCATTGTTAGGATGGACAAATCTGCTGAACTCTCCAAACCCATATAGAATCTGCCTTTTGTGGCTTCAACTCGAAGCAACCTGTTTAATGCAGTGTGGGTGACCATTGTTATCATGAATTTAGCTGATGGTGGCAATTATAAGCTTATACATCAGTTGCCAATAAAATCATTTAATCAAGGTTTTCATCTAGTACATGTTATATGCATACAAATCATGATCCACCACATATGAAACACAATCATGCATGAACAAAAAAATGCAAAAACCTGTTAGGTAGAATCATGTTCCTGAAGCATCACCATTATCACTATAGGTTATTCGGCACTGCCATCTTATGAAAGGGTTATTCGACACCTACAATTTTTTTTATCTCCAGCCCTCTCTAATAATATAATCAAAAATTATATTATTAAAAACTACATTTTTATTAACAATTTTGATAATTATATTAAATCTGCTATGATTAGCGCATTTAGAGTGATAATAAAAAAAAGATTATAACATATTTAGTTAGTGGAATTCCGAAAGACAATAATAAAAAGACATTATTTATAGTGATAATCATGCACTTTAATCAAGAGAAAAACCTGTTAAAGTGATGTTTGGTTAAACAATTCTTACACAATAGATAAATATAGTATGTAGAATTTTACATTGCGTTTAATCATATATATATTATATATATATCATGATACAAGCGTACGATCAAAGTACCACTCTGTTACTCATAGGCTAATTCGCACCATCATTATTGTAATATAGATTCTCTTATTCAGGTTTTTATTATCGCTTGTTATTGCATTTGCGACTATACATATGTACAGTATTTTATGAATTGTCTTATACGCGAACTTTTTTTCTACAAAAACTATTTATCATTCACACATACATATGCATATATGCATGACGTTTTCATTCACCACATGTGAGACACAACATGCATATATAGTGTAAACGAATGGATAAAAAAGCAAAAACCTGTTAGGTAGAAACCTGTTCCTGAAATTTCACTATCGTTACCATAGGTTATTTAGCACCACTATCTAATAAAAGGGTTATTCGGCACCTGAAAATTTTTCTATTCCCCAGCCCTTCCTTGTAGCATAGATTTTGTGATCATCAGCAAATTTCCATATGCTTTGTAGATCGGGTTAGGGCAGAGTATAATCCACATTTCTACCCTATTCCATTTCTAAAAATGTAGTTTCTTGATGTTATAATTTTCGGCCAGTATTTGGCTTCAGCCAAAAAATAATTGGCAGTAATCACACGTGCCCTACTAATTTCCAAGTCAGCTGTATTCATCTACATCAGCATTTCTAAACTGGACTTTTCTTATAAATTAATTGATGATTCGCCACTCAACAGAAGAATGATCTTAGTGTAACGTGACGCAGATCACTATATAAATCCTATATGTACGGAATGCAGCGTTCGTCCATGGAAAACATTTTATTTTACTAAGTTAACGAGCAAAGTCGATTAAATGAAAGTTGTAAAGCTCAATGAGACGATTCTAACGGTGGTTAGATCATCCAAATCGGTCCAGTGGATGCCGAGATATCTTCGAAAAACGATTGGCCGCCTATATAAAATTACTATGTAAACAGATATAAACAATAGTTTGTTTACATAGAAATTTTATATAGTCGCCCAATAGTTTTTTGAAGATACCTTGGCATCCACTGGGCCGATTTGGATGATCTAACCGCCATTAGAATCGTCTCATTGAGCTCTACAGCTTTCAATTAATTGACTTTGCTCGTTAACTTATTAAAATAAAAAGTTTTCCTTGGACGAATGCTGCATTCCGTACATATAGAATTTATATAGTGATCTGCGTCACATTACACTAAGATCATTCTTCTGTTGAGTGGTGAATCATCAATTACGTTTACTGGCCATTATTCAAACAATGTCTCAGATATTATTTTGTGTTTATACAGTTTATCATCTGGGGTCTGTTCCTTGAAAATGACCTTACGGGACATAGTAAATCATATGATCAAAACTTGATTTTCAAGGAACAGACCCATCTGTTCCTGGTTTAGTGTAACTGCATTGCGCAGCTACTTATATTTAATTGAATACTGGACTATCGGAGGCTGGGATGATAAACAAAATTGGTGATACTAAATTTGTGTAGATCTTAAGTGTTGATCGGTATAAAAAAATCTAGTTTAGCACTTGAATAAACCAAACCTTATCGCTATTGTTACAAGCGACTATAGCCTTCAATATAGTACTTGCAACATAGCACACAGTGACAGGAATCTTGTAAGGGTCAGAGAAGATATAAAGTGGTGTGGAAGTGGAATATTACTTCACTAGAGCGGTTCTGTATATATTTATTAAATGACAAGAGTATATTTATTGATTAAAGATATATTTTATTTATTTAGATAATAATATGCAAGAGATATAACAATGTTTAGATATTAGAGGGAGGAGGAGGGGAATCTGAGTCTAATGTGTAGGAAGGGAGAAAACTAGGGTTTATATATATTTTTACAGCTATAAGTTACAATAGTATGAAATGGTAGAAATGGTAGAAATTGTAGAAATGGTAGAAATAGTAGAAATGGTTAACCATGTTACTCGTACTTCTAACTATGCTATATATAGTAAATAATATAAAATAATAATAATGTAATATAAAGTAATAATACAATAAAATAATATAATGAAATATAACTAAATTAATATTAGAAAATACATTCAAGAAACTAATACTAAAACTCGTTCTATAACATTTTCATCCCCTTTAAGAATGAGCACTGTGAATTCTAATTTCACCCAAGAGCGTAGAGAATTTTTCTTCAGTTAACTCTTCTAAGTTAGTATAAGTTATGTCCATAGTGGAGTAGAGAATAGTCAATCCACAAATTTGGAGTAGTTGGAAAATTTGGTTGACACATTTCCATACTCGTGAAGCTCATCGAGATCCTAAGCTTTCTTTTAGAGTGTTTCATAACTTTTGGGTCTTTTTCTTGGTTTTGTTATTTATCTTTAATTGTTCAAGATAATAACAGGCTTCAAGGATTCTAATTTGGGGTTCTCTATGTTTTTCACAGCTTTCTGTTCTAAATCGAGTAAGTATGTCTTGTAACTTTTCTGAGTCAGTATTTCCAGTTAAAGGATCTCTTTGAATGTATGTTCTATTCCTTGTCTCAGTTAAATCATCAATCATTTTGTTTAAAGTGGTCCTCTTTGGTTCTTTTTCATTTTCTGGTTCAGGGAGGATTATTGTGTTTTCCTCGATTGACTCTAATAGAGGGTCAATTGTATTGTTTTCTGGTTCTAATTCTAAATCTTCTCGAATAGGTTCCATATAGTCCTCAAGATTTGCTTCAGATAAAGGATCATTCTGGATCTGGATTTCTGTTTCTGTAGGAAATTGTAGTGAGAGCAATATTTCATTTCCATTAGTTATAATAACATTATTCAGAGTAATACCCAAACTATGATTTTGTGATAAGGGGTCTAAATTTCAATGCTTAATAAATTCAGAAAGGGTAAATAAGGTTTGAGGTTGGAGTGTTAAAGTTTCCATAAAGAAAATTAAAGCTTTGTTCTTTGAAAAAGGAGAAATATTTTTAAAAATTGTAATATGGGAGTAAGAGTGACTAATCTAATAATAAAATATTGTTGTACATGGTAAATAAAAATAAGACTAGATAATTGTTTTGCAATGTCTATTATATTCATAATGGCTATTATGTGATCAGAAATTCGTAATGTAGATCACATGACCAAAAATCTTCTTGCAAATCAAAAATGCCGTCAAGTCGATTTGCGCGTTCTAGAGATGTTTTTGTACTAAGATAAGCTTAGTAGAAAAGATGCGAAATTTCCAATAAGTATACAGTCAAAATTTTAGCCTGAACGGAGCTATTGATCAACTTTACTTAGCAGCAAACATTCCACGAATATAAAAAACCGATTTCTATATATTATTATTACTTCTAATTTTCAAATAAAATGTGGTGGCTGATTCTAAAAAAAAATTGTTTGTTGTACATTATAAATTAAGAGTTAAGCCTGTGTTTCCATCGGTTTTAAGAATTTCTCTCTGGAAATTCGAAATGACAATCATAAATTGCCAATCTTGTTTCTCGTAGTACTTAACAAGATGATCACTATTGTAGTACTGCTTTAATGTTTTTCCATTCATTGTACACAGTTTATAGGCGCTATTATTTAATTTTTCCTTAACAATAAATGGTCCTATTCTTTTCTCTTCAAATTTTGCAGAGCGAGAGGCTTCTATGTCTTTCCTTTGTACCCAAACTTTGTCACCAATTTCAAATTCTTCTTTTTGTATTCTTGAGTCAAATCTAACTTTTTGTTCCTTTTGGGATTTAATTGTATTCTCTCTGGCAGCATTATGTTGGTATAGTAATTCTTCTATTAATTCAAAGACTCTTTGTAATATACAGTTTTCTAATGATATTTCTTCATCTGAGTCAGCTAGGTCTATGGGGATAACAGTTTCAATGGGTAGGATGGCTTGTCTACCATATACTAAGTGGAAAGGTATATATCCAGTGGTTGCATGTCTTTTGGTCCTATATGCAAACAGTATAGCAGATATGTTCAGGTCCCAATCTTCAATATTTTCTGTAACTTTTGCAAGAAAATTACAAAGTATTATATTTAATCTTTCAACTATTCCGTTGGTCTGTGGATGGTAAGGTGAGAAGAATATGTGTTTTATTAAAAACTTTTCACACAATATTCTAACAACTTCACTAGTGAAATTCTTTCCATTATCAGAAAGAATAATCTTGGGGACTCCATGTCTGCAAACAATTTCTTTAAAAATGAACTTTGCTAGGGTTTCTGCACCTGTATCTGGTACAGCTTTAGCTTCAGGCCAGTGAGTAAGATAATCAGTTGCAACAATAATGTAGCGATTGTTGCGAGCAGTTATTGGTAAAGGTCCTACTAGGTCTATGCCTATTCTTACAAAGCCTCTTCCAACTTGGATAGGGTGAAGAGGTTCTTTTCTTTTGCTTTTGCCTCGTTTTTGGCAAACTTCACATGAGCAAACATAATTTTGAACATCTTTGTACATTTGGTCCCAATAGCAGCATTCAGATATTTTATAATACATAGCATCAGTTCCTAAATGTCCAGCGGTAGGATGACTATGCATCATATACAAAATTGGTTCAACTTCGGTCCATTTGATTACTCTAATAGGTTTGTATGGGTCTTTTTGATTCTTTTTATACAATAATTTGCCCTTTACTTTATAATGTCTAGATTGATTAATAATTGTCCGTTTTTCATTGTCCATTAAATTAGAGAGAAATGTGTCTGTTTCTAGATATTCTACTAAATTTTGGTATTGGTCCAAGTTTATGTAGGAGTAATGGTATTGGAGTGTGTCTGGATAGGTAATCGAGAAAGAGCATCAACATTTGAATGGATTCTTCCAGGTTTATGTATGAGTAAAGTGGTAAAGTTGGAGTTTCATTATCCATCGGCCTAAACATTCATTTGGTTGGGAAGACTTTAACTATTTGAGAGCAGAGTGGTCGGTAACCAATGTGAAGTGACTTGTACCAAAGTATTTGTGAAAATGTTCAATTGCCCATACTATGGCAGCACATTCTAATTCAGTTGCTCTATAGTTCATTTCTTCTCTTTTTAAACTTTTACTAGCATAAGCAATAGGATGTTCCTTTTTATCATCTGATATTTGACTTAGGGTGGCTCCAAATCCGGTGTAGGAAGCATCAGTAGCTAGAATGAATTCTCTTTTGTAGTCAGGGTATATTAGAATAGGGGCAGTAGTAAGTCAGTGCTTGAGTTCATCAAAGGCTTTTTGATGTTGGTTATTCCATTCATAAGTATTGTCCTTATGTAGCAATTGATTAAGAGGGTAGGCAATAGAGAAGAAGTGTTTAATGAACCATTGATAGTATCCAGCAAGGCCTAAGAATGAGCATAGTTGGGTAACACTTTTTGGAGGTTGGATTTTCTGAACAGCAATTATCTTGTCTGGGTCTGGGGAGATTCCTTTTTCTTCTATTATATGTCCTAAGAAAGGTAGGCATTTCATCCAAAAATTACATTTTTCAATATTTAACTTCAATCCTGCTTCATGTATCCTAGTGAATACTTCTCTTAGATGTTTAATATGGTCATCAAATGTCCAGGAGAAGACATTGGTATTATACAGATATACTACTACATATTTGTAAGCTATGCCTTTGTAAACTTTATTCATAAGGCAATGAAAGGTAGCAGGGCATTACATAGTCCAAAGGGTATGACATTGAACTTATATGTTCCATATCTAGTGATGAAAGCAGTTTTCGCTCTATTTTCTCGTGTACTTTTACTTGCCAATATCCACTCATAAGATCAAGAGTGGAGAAATAGGTAGCTCCAGCAAGTGAGTCAACCATTTCATCTATTCAGGGTAGAGGATATTGGTCCTTTTTGGTAACGGCATTGAGTTTCCGATAGTCTACACAAAATCTTTTCTTTCTATTTTTCTTTGTTACCAATACAACAGGAAAGGCCCAAGGGCTAAAGGACTCTTTTATTAACTTGTTATCCAATATTTGTTGTA
Source organism: Gigaspora rosea (assembly GCA_003550325.1). NCBI lineage: Eukaryota > Fungi > Glomeromycota > Glomeromycetes > Diversisporales > Gigasporaceae > Gigaspora > Gigaspora rosea. The sequence continues at coordinate 516,230 of QKWP01000026.1, forward strand.
CTTCTTCATTAATGAATGTTTGTTCGGTAAGAGGCACTATATAAGGTCGAGAACTAACAGGAGGTACATCGTTAGTAAAGATTCTATAGGTTACTAGGTCAGTTCTACCTAGTTGGGTCATATCCTTTGCAAAAAGGTCAGCAAATTCAAGAAGCAGTTGTTGAAATTGGGCTTCTTGGTAAGTAGTTAAGGGTCCTACTTTTGGTTTGATTTTCTGAGTTACAGTATAAATTTCTCAAATAATTTTGGGTCTTAATTGTCTGTATCTTCGAGTAGTTTTTGATCTTGCTCAGAATGACTCAAAAATTTTGAGCATCACTATTATTAAGATTGGATGCAGGAGCAGCAGAGGAAGAGGATTCGTTATACAAATCCCTTAGTCGATGATGGAAGGTTCAAAGTAACTAACTTGGGCTTGTAGTTTTCTTATGGTCTGGTCCTAGTGTTCGAATGTTTTAGCTTGTTCCTGCAACAGAACAATAATTTGGGCCTTTTTCTAATCTGTTCCTGAAGGAGAGAGACTAGGTCAGTGGGTTCTAAAATTGCTGGTGCAGATTTGATGAGTGCAACAACAGGTAATCCTGGTGTTGGAGAGGTTGGAGGTGACAGAATTTCTGGATCTGGGGAGGGTGAAGTGCTTCATAACATTCCTCACAATAGGAGTCAAGTTGTTCTAGCTCAGTGTTCTTTTTGGCCATAATACATTCCTTACAGAGTCCAACAGTTCCTTGGAAATTTCTTTGTAAGTTTTCTATCACTTTCTTTTGATCAAAGTCTGGATTGGATGACTATTATCAAAAGATTCTTCTAAAATTCTTTGTAGAGTTTCTTCTTCAGTTTCACTCAATGGTACTTGGGAGGCCCTCATGATAATGTTGACTTCATTATAGGTATAGTTCTGGTTAGATAAGTCAGCTATTTGGGGTTCAAGAGTATGAGCGAGGTCTTCATTACTTTCTCTAATTTGTATTTGGGAGAGTTGATAAATTCAGCTTTGGTTAAGGTCATATGCATGTCCTGCATTTTTGATAGATTTAGTATAGTGACGTACTCGAGTTCATAGGTTGTAGTTGGGATTCCATTCTGCATCCTTGGCATCTTTATATGTATGCAAGCATTCGAGGTTGCAGAACCGAGTATCTTCTCGGATGGAGTCTAGTTTAATCATCTTGGATCTAATGCCTTGCTCTCTACAGAGTTTATATTTCGTTAGCATTCCTCAGCCTTCACCATTTGTAAAGAATTCGATACTTCGAGGGTCATCCTGGTCTAGGGCATGATGAAAATCATTCCAACATCCTTTGCAAACTAAGGTTTGCTCCAAAGGCCTGATTTCTTCTGGTCTTTTGGGTATCTTGCATTTACAGCAATAGTTTACCCTAAAAGGGGAAAAATGTGATAGCCAATTAGCATTTACTCCCTGAGGTTGACAACCACATTGATATTGTTGGTTTTCTAAAATCTGGGTCATTAGGGGGCAGTTGGCACCAATGTGTCCATATTCTCTAGATTGATAACATAGGTTATCAGGGCAGTCCTTATACAAGTGACCAGGTTGAGAGCAGGTTTTGCAAATATTTCTTTTGGGAGCTTGCTTAGGACAGTATGCAGCAAGGTGTCCATAACGATGGCAACGGTAGCATTCATTGTTAGGACAGTTAGTATAAAGGTGGTTATAGAAGTAGTAGCGTCCACATTTCTGTTTAGTAAAAGAGGCGCTGGGTCTGGATCTGGAAGTGACAGTTGTCCAATTGTCATATTCTGTTTCTATTACGTAGGCTTCTTTTGGATGAAGGTATTCTTATTCAAATTTTTCTAACTCTTTTTCATTAGTGATAGTAGGTTGAGCAGGTAAAGGTTGATCATGTTCATAGGTGGTAGGTACATAAATTTTCTTTTTATTCCACCTAAGGGTATAAGCTTTATTTTCTAATTATAACTAGCATCTACTTTTTGCGACCAGTCATTTTTCAGAAGTAATGAGTAAGAGGTAGCATTCATTATTTCGACATCCATAGGGATAGTGGTTCTTTCAATTTCAATGAGTAGGTTTTTGATTATGCCTAAGGGTCGAACAGAGGGTTCAGTAGCGAAGACAATAAGACTAGAGGAAGGTGCTTCTATTTTCAATCCAAGTTCTCTTACAACTTGGTTAGAAATTATACTAACAGCAGCACCACCGTCAATTACAGCATGATAGGGCTTTCCATTAAGTTTATATTATACTTAACAGGAGTTGTATAGGTAGGTGTCTGGGTCTTAAGGAGTTGTGGCTTCTTCAATCAAAAGGTTAGAGAGAGCAATTCTAATAGATTCATTAGCCAAGAAGGCTTCAAATTGTTTATAGATGTAATCATTGGCAGTGTCAAGAGTATAAATATCATGAGGATAGGGTGTAGAGAAGTGGTTTCTGGACCTGGATCAGTTTGAGAAGCGATAGTTCCTACTATCTCTATATCTATTACGTAATTGACTTCGGCTTCTAGATCGGTTGTATCCAGAGCGGTTATAATTTCTTTCTCGGGACTGGCTTCTGTTTCTGAATCTGGAACAATCATAGGATCGATTATTCCTAGAGGAGTAATTACTGCTTCTGCCTCGAGATTGGTATCCTTGGTAATCCTTTTTATTATCTTGGTACCGAGTATGACAGTTTCTAATAAAATGTCCTTTTTGACCACAATAATAGCATGTGGCATTTCCAACATTAGATTGGTGTTAGTTTTTATTTTGGTCAGTATAGTAGGCAGGAGTAGGAGTAGGAGGAGCAGCTTGTTTTTCAGCAAGATTTATGCTAAACTTGGCAATTTGTTTGGTAAGACATTCAATGGCCTGGTTGGCATTATTGGTATTATGTGCAGAGGCCATTATCTAACCAGTTTCCCATTTTCTGGCTTCAGTAATAATATCATCCAATTCAGCAGGTTCTGCAGCTTGGACATTCATGGCATATTCAGATTGTAGTCCTTGAATAAAGAACTGAATTATAATGGCTTCAGAGAAAGCACCAGTGGGATCTACTCGTCCTTTGAGACGTTTAAAGTAGCTAATATAGGTATTAACTGTATCTGCGCCTTGTTTAATTTCAAATAATTGTTTTTTCCAGGTGGCTTTTTGTTTAGTAGTACTAAACTTTTCTCTAAAGAGATGGGAGAAACTATAAATATGTATGTCATCAACTTTTCGGACATATCGAGGATGATAAAAATGAGTGAGGCCGTGTTCAAGACTTGCAAGCCATTCTTGAGTATTATCCTTTATGTAAGCACAGGCGAGTTCTAATTGTCGAGCAGAACTCCAGTAGTTAGCCTTAGCAGCTCTTTCAAATTCTTTTAGCCATGTTACAGGGTTTTGGGTTCTGTCACCTCAATAGAAGTCAATTTTAAGAAGTGATTTTTCACCACCTCGTCCAAGAGCATTGGCGAGAGTAGTCATTGCTTCAGCAGCAGTAGTTAAAGCATCATTAGCCATGTTTTCTTCTGGTTCTGGTTCTTCTATAGTTGCTTCTGATTCAAGTTCTGAGAGTACTTCTTCTTCTGGTTTGTCAGCTTGATAATTTACTTCTTCTTGTATTTCTTCTAATTCATCTAATATTCCCAATAAATTTATTTCTTTAAAATTTTCTCTTCTTAAATTTATTTCTTCTTCGGGAAGTGCTTGTTCTATAATTCCTTGGTCTGGATAAGCTCTAATAAATTGAGATTGGACAAACTCTGGTTGGGGTTCAAGTGTTTAGCATTGGCGTTGAAGAGGAGGAGTATGTAAAGGTGTAGTATTAGGTGCAAATTGGTTTTCAGGATAGAATTCGTTAAATATGGGTAGTTAAGGAGTTGTTGTAGGTTGAGGTGTGCATTGAAAATAGGTAAAAGGATTGATATTTTGAATGAATCGAGCAACTTGATTTGGAGGAGGAGTAGTTGTGCGTAGAAGTGGGTTATTTAAAGGGATTTTAATAATAAGGGAAGTAGGTAATTGAAGTGGAGGAGGAAATTGAATATAGTTAGTATTTTTGTTGTAAGGAGCTAAGGTAGGAGAGGAAGAGGATTTAGCTAGGTTATCTAATTCTTCTGGAAATAGGTTATATATAGATTGTGGGGCAGGAGTAGGATTAAATGTAAAAATATTGTTGTCGTTGTCCTGGGGGCGTAGTACTGGTGAGGGGTTATTAAAGGTATTAGTTATTCGTGCGGGTTGAATAGAAGTGGCTAGAGTAGGGCCTTCGATATATAGATCAAAAGCATTTTCTTCAAAATTGAGAGGTAAAATAGGTCATAAAGTGTGCTGAGTATATCCTCAAAGGAGAGTAGCTATAATTCAGTGTGGTTAAGGTTGGGATTATAAACCAACACCCCTGCACCAAATTTTGAAATAAATACTCAATTCTGATTGGCTAGAATAATGTAATCAATTGTGATTGGTCAAAAATTACATATGAGTTTCATTTTTTTATATATTAAACGCCAAATTTTCAATTTCATAATAAACTTAAATTGATATAACCTTTTAAAATTAAAATAAAATAAAAATCTCTTTTAACCAAATTGTAGCTTAGCCTTAAAGCTAGGTTAAAAAATTTTTTGAAAAAAATTTTTATTTTTAAGTTATATCAATTTTTGTAAAATACATATAAAAAGGTATTGGTTTATGGTGTCCCGCACTGTAGCGACAACTAAAAACAATGTCTCTAGCAGCAGCTCTAGCAGCGTTATAATTGTTATATTCTTTGAGAGTATTAAAAGTGGCAATAGTTTGTTGAGTATAGCTAGTGGCAAAGTATGCTTGTTGGTATCGATTCCAAAAAGTGCGAAAAGCTCAGAAATAGTGGACAGGAGAATAGCAAACTGTACAAGATAGGTCTGGGTTAACAATTTGTTGGACATCTACGGCAAGAGTAGAAGAATGGTTAGCGTCGTGTACTTCAATTTGTTCTAAATGGATTTGATAAGCTCTATTCATATAGAGATCTAAGAAAATAGTTAGTAGACTTTTACAGTTTCAAATTTAAATTAAACAGGTTTGGGGTTTCTAATATAAGTTGGTAAAGAAAAAAAAAAATAAAAATGCTAATCTGATTCTAAAATTACTAATTCAAAACAACAAGTGATACAAAAGCAGAGGCTTCAAGTATGCCCTTCTGAACGAATCTCTTTCAATTCGACAGGAAAATACCGGTGCAACAAATGCAAGAGGCTTCAAGTATGCACTTCTGAACGAATCTCTTTCAATTTGACAGGTAAACCAAAAATAAAATACTTAATTCTAAGAGAAGAGGAGAAGAGGAGAGGTAACCAACAAAATATCCTTGCAGAGAAGAGAGAAGAGAGGTCCTAGTGTTCTAGCTGTTTTAAATGATTTCTGCTAGAAGGCACCAAAATGTTACAAGTGACTATAGCCTTTAATATAGTACTTGCAACATAGCACACAGCAACGTTGATCTTGTAAGGGTCAGAGAAGATAAGAAGCAGTGTAGAAGTAGAATATTACTTCACTAGAGCGGTTCAGTATATATTTATTAAATGACAAGAGTATATTTATTAATCAAAGGTATATTTTATTTATTTAGATAATAATATGCAAGTGATATAACAATGTTTAGGCATTAGAGAAAGGAGGAGGAGAATCTGAGTCTAATATGTAGGAAGGGAGAAAACTAGGGTTTATATATATTTTTATAGCTATAAGTTACAATAGTATGAAATAGTAAAAATGGTAGAAATGGTTAACCATGTTACTCATACTTCTAACTATGCCATATATAGTTAATAATATAAAATAATAATAATGTAATATAAAGTAATAATACAATAAAATAATATAATGAAATATAACTAAATTAATTCATATTACATTTCGGAATGATGATCAATTTACTAATAAGATATGACGCGCATCATTACTAAAAAAAGCTCAATCATTTTTTTGTGCTCAAAGGTAACATGTTGCATGACTAATATATTAAGTTAATGCCATCTTTATTTAACACAACAGAACTTAGATTGTGACCTTAAAAAAGATTCAAAATATAACGACCTTTTGATAACAAGTTTCATTTGTCGTGAAGTGGCATTTCAGGTCTAAAATGTAAGTTCGATTTCATATAGAGTGCGATTTAAAATTTTAAATAGACAATTTATACCTGAGTATTATTCAATTTTTGTTACTATGATCAAACTTTTTTACCTTTTTGCAAATATAAGCTCTAATTTTATCTATTTACCGCTTTTTCCATGTTTCAATTATATACTATCTGTTGAAATGTCTTCCACTAAATTAGAATATAGTGCCGTTTGTGTTGCCTGTTCCACAAACATTTTATGGTACCATGATGTCCATTCTTGAATCATTGAGACTTTCAGTATTTCATCCTGTTCTAATTCACTATTGTCTGCAAATTCTTTCAACCTATCATGCATTTCTTTAGCTGTCATTCGATCTTTTGCATATACATTTCCCAATATGTACATTTGTTCAAGCATTTTTTTAACGGTATTTGTAATTCGTTTGCCTGCACCTCGATTACCATATGCTGCATTTTCACGCAACGCCCATCCTTTATTCCAAGAAAAGTCAACTGGTTCCAAAATCATGCAAGTATTTTGCTCTATATTCATTCAATACCGGTATTTGCTACTTAATGAAAGGGTTTTAACATATTTTCAATTGTCGTACTAACCTTCTTCCGTATCATCATCTTTTGTAATATCTAGAAAATTTATTTTTATTTATATATCGTTTATGTAATCTTAAATTCAAATAAAAACATTATAACTTAATAGTGAATTACTCAAAAGGATATATTGGAAGGAACATTGAACATGGGTAGAAGCTAGAGAGTTTAAATAGGCAATTACCTAGTTGGGTTGCAGGTATGGTATCTAGTTTAGAACCTTCAGCCGGACTACTTAAATTAGACAACCAAAAGTTGTGTGTGTGGCTAGTTGTACTCTCGTTATACAAATGTAATATGTGGCACAGTCATATTGACCGGGCCAACCTGCTTGGACCAATAAAGTGCTAGAGTACCTAAGTGGTCACCTTAATATTAAAAAAAAAAATAAAATAAAATAAAAAAATTATAACAAAATATATTATTATTACCTATTATCTCAATATTAACTGTCTTCATTGTGTTCGGGTTTTTGTTTTCTGCACACAAAAATTTTGTATAATGATACCCTGATCGTTATATCAATTTCACGGTGTATTTGGTAAAAATACTCTGATCCGTATATATATGAGTGGAAATGAAGTTTCTGCTAATACTTAACAGTCCAAGATATTTTTATTTACTAAGATAAATATTTTCTCACCTTGGAATTTTGATAAAGCCATTTTCCATTTAGATTTAGGCTCTGTATATGTTAATAATTTGGTTCTGGACGAGAAAGTTCTTCATTACACAAGTTAGTAATCATGGCAGAAGAAAAGTGAACTGAAGCTCCAAAGTGTGGTAATGGATGCACCACAATGTATCCTGCAAATGGGCTAGCAGTTGGCCATTGCCAGAAATTATACTTAGATATTCCTGCAATGGTTTCTACATGTGGTTTTTTTCCCTTTATTTTTAGTTGTTAAATTTTCGCTTTCATTTGCTTTTTGATTTCGATTTGGTTCGATATTCGCCAAATATGTTCCTGCCAGATTTTTTGTAACAGCTATAATATTAGATCCTTCGACTAAATCACATCTGACATGAACATATCTTTTGATAGCATGTGCTATCTAAGTAATAATAAAAAAAGAGGTATGATTTTTTTTTTTTTATAAATAAAAACTTACTGCTGCGTGATGTGAATCGATTGTAGTCTCGCTTCACCAGGCTCTAAAAACAGCTATCCATGAACCTCGACATTGTACCAATCAGACCAATGGGCTACTATTGCCATTAGTTCACTATTGTGATAATGCGGTCCATTATCTGAGATTACCTTTATCCACTTCGGTTTCTTATCAATATTGTTGAACACTGCTTCGAAACAAGATGCAGTGAACCAAGCATCTTGTTTTGTATCTGTGGACCAGTGGTTATAAGCACTAACGTTTAAACCTACAGTACCATTCTCTATTCTATCGTCCTTCACACTATTATTCTCTACTCTATCCTCTACAATATCATTATCCTCTACTCTATCAACATCCTCTTTAGTTATTACCAAGATCATATGTAGCGTCCAACCTCTTTTACTGAAAAACTCTTGTTTAGTTTCTCGTGCCGTTTTTTAAGGATCTGCATTTTGTAATCTGCTATTATAATTGCACCTTCTGAATCAAGACCTACTAATGATGTTTTATATTGCTCGTTTAGATAATATTTTCAGGCGTGATGTGCAAGAAAGTATTTCAACTTTTCTTGCATTTCTAATATTTGAGAATAGTATTTGTCATTACTATTTTTTTTATAAAATCAAAAAAAATAGGAAATTCGGAACATTCTTGACAACATGAATAGTGTGGACTTAAGCATTCTCCAAACGTGAAAGGCAAACAATGAACAATGCAATTATCATGAGATGGTTTTTCATCTAATTCAACTTTCAAATGTCATTCAAAATTTCTTTAAGGTGGCGACGTAAGTTTTCAATTTGTGATATTATGGGATCCTATTTATATATAAATATAATAACATAAAGTTTAGTATATGTAGTAATAGACAAAATGCGCAAAAAAAAAGATCTATATAAATCTTGTAAAAAAAATGCAAGTTGAGGTTTGTATTAATAGACTGTTTCGAATCGCCTCATAATCTCCTTATTTTGGAATCAAAAAAAGAGTCCAAAATGTCCTTTATGAGCATCTAAAAGAGCAGATTCTACAGACGACGGCCACAGAAAAATTGTTTGTAAAGGGTTCTAATTGGAAGTTCGTTTAATTTAGCGCATGAATACGCATTAACCTATCTCTAGTTATATTGCTGTTATGCAATATATTATTGCTAACTATAGGTGCAGGCGAATCATCCCAATGATGTCCCAATGATGTTATGGCTTAAGCCGTAACATTATTGGAACATTATTAAGACGATTCGCCTGCACCTCTATTGTTAACCATTGTGCTAAACAAACAAAATTTATTATTATCACAAATTTTCGAATATACTTACTAAGGTTTCTCTTGTAAATATTTGCCGCACAAGAGCTAGCAAATCTTCTAATACTTCAAATCTGTATTCATTGCATATAATGCACAGTCCACCCAAGTCTTTATGATATCGAATATGACTACAATTAGCTAAACGGGTCATAAAGAAAGTTCGCCGCATTCTATTTGGATATGTTTCATTGAACTTTGTCCATAAAGCTTCTTTTTGGTCTTGCATATATAAAATAGGGACACTGGTTTTGGCATCAACTTGGTAAGAACTTTGTGCTATATTATTTTTATCTTGAAAAAAAGCTAAAAATTGTATCTCTTTAATTTCAGTCATTTTTTGAATAGATTTTTTTGAACCTTCGATTTGTGGTGCACTAGGCCCATATAGTCGAGAATGTTTACGTGCTAGTTCAATTGCATGCAAACTAATCTAATTATAATATTAGAGGATTTAGAATGGAAATACAAGGATTTGAATTTGGTTTAAAACAAGGATATTTTTTTATTTATTTTCAATAGGTTTGAATTAAGATTCTTTATACATGAAATTAGATCAAACCTTTTTTTATTTCAAATGTTACAATATTTTGAATTACAAAATTTTAATCGGTTATTTCTAATTTTTTTTTAACTTTGAAGCAAAATGTTTTTGGTTGTTTGGCCCATTTTATTAACCCATTTTGATAAAATTCGTATCCAGTATAGAAAGAGACAAATTCCCAAAAGTTTCTATTAGCTATTGCCTGTTATTAATTATCAAGAATTACAAAAATGCTATATTTGACCATCTAATCTATTTTTATTGACCCGGCTTAATAAAATTCATATCTATTTTTTTTTTGATTGGGTCAATAAAGACGAATCAGATGGTCAAAATGGTTGAGTTGAAACGAAAACTATGAACTGTGTTTTTTGTATTTTGTAAAGTTATCCTAACCCGTATTTTTTTTTTTGAAAGTCAATAAAACGGTAAATAGAGATGAACAAAGTAATTACTTATTACATAAAAAAGTCATACTACACAACTCAACAGTTTTCTGATAATATATACTTGCAACCAATAACATACGTTATGTAATATGACTTTTTATATAACAATGTTTTTGCAACTCAAAGTGTTAGTAATTTTGATTTCGCATTTTTGTTTGTAAACTAACCTGAAGTTTTTTTTTCAAGCAGCTTATATGTAAATTGATCTGCTATAATAGACAAAATTCGCGCTTTTCCATTGTGACCACATTTTTAGACATTAGAGCATTTTGAAAACTACCGTATGTGTTAAATTAAGCTACCTTTTTGGCCAAAAAATTATACAAAAAATCGTAAAGTAGCTTATTTTCGAAATATAGCATTTTTTGAAAAAATTGAAAAATGTATTAATAAAAGGTTATCCAAATAACAACAAATTTTTACTATAGGTGTATTTTGATGCACTGAACAACTTTACTTAATCGACGTTTTGAAATTTACTTAGTAAAAAAAAAGTTTTATATATAGCAACTGCTAACAAATTTTTTATGATTTTTAAAAAAAAATCAGGGGTAGCTTATTTTAGGTAGTAGCTTATTTTTGGACATATTCGGTACTCCAGAGGATGCCTTCTATACTATCCAAATCCTCTGAATCCTCTGAATTCTCTGGATTTTCCGAATCCTCTGAATCAATATTTAAGTATCCAAGTTCATATAATAATTTCAAATTTGCTTTATCAACGGTGGGATCTGTTGACCGGCTCCAAAATTCTTTTTTGGTTTTTGATTTAGGATACGGTGTAATATTAGTACATCCACACACACGTAACAATTTCCTCCAAGCACAAAATTCAGTCTCGTTCAGTTTATAAGTGGGTGGATATATCATGGCAAGTGCATAATAGAACTCAATTATTGAATTTTCATGACGAATCCAAGTAAAAAATAGATGTTGCCAATTTACTAATGTGCTAGTTGCAATTCTTCATTTTTTTTATCTGTTGTTCAAATATGGTTTCCATTGTATAAGAATCATCCCAATCGTGTGAAGTGCAAGTTATACTAGAATTAGAATTTGCTAACTTTGTTTGAATAGTATGTTGAATAACAGAGTGATTAAAGCCATATAGCGTTTCACCGTCAAAATTCATTTTAATTCCGGCTTGTAACCATATGTCATTAGCGGATTGACCCTCAAAATGCCATAAGATTTGATCATTCTTATAAAAATCTAGAGTGTATATCTTATTATCTATTTTTTGTAAAGCGAGAGTTTTTTGGCTCTTTCTTGTTGGTATTGATGACGTGAATTTTTTTTCCCCAATTTTGATACTACGATGACATGATTTCTAACATTTAAAAAAATGGGCCTAAACGCTACACTAGTTAACAATTTCTCTACTATTTTTTCATCATTAAACCTGATAATCATAGGCCCTGAGTACGCTGTCTTTTTTCCAAAAATCATGAAATAAATGCTATTAATTGCTTGAGACGGTGTCAAACAAACCTTACTTGTTTCGTTATTACTGAGACAAACAAACCCAGGCTGCAATCAATTTTTATTGCTTTGAACTACTTTGAAATAAAATTGACATTGGTTAAGTATAAAACTAATGTGCAAATGAAGTCTGTATGGGACAGAAAGAGAAATATTGCCTTCGGCATTAGATGATCGCGGTGACCACCAATCATGAACATAAGGACTATAATGTAGCTCTGAACGCATTTCACCTTCTGACAGCAAACAAACACCTTTGTAAGGCAGACTATTCATAGCTTATTATGTATATAAGAGTCGGTTCTAGTATTTACAACTGTGAATTTTTATTTAATAAAATGCGCGTTGCATTTTCATATTAATATCGATCATTTTTACCTATTGGGTGATGGATTTGCAATTAATATTAGAAAATACATTCAAGAAACTAATACTAAAACTCGTTCTATAACACTATGTCTTTACTAACCTCTAATTTAATGCATAATCTGTTTCAATCTAATGCTTACTCAACACCCAGCTGCCTTTATATCTATTCTATTTAGTGCAGGTTCCACCAGCTGATAAAATGTTTATTCATCACCATACTTTATCTTCAAGATCTTTATCCCCTCACTATAACTTATTATAGATGATCATTTTATGATTGTCATACAATAATGTCAATGATTTTAAATTTTTGATCGAATACTTGTCCAACATGTTAGATGTGCTTAGTTTTTACGAAATTTTATAGAAAAAACTATTCATGTCAACCAATAAACCTTAACAAGAAATATAAAAAAGGAATCAAATATAAATTAGACTTTTATAACAAATATATTACTTGAACAGGTGCCACTATTAAAAAAGTTAAATATGCTCATGAATTGAGATATCTCAAATTCTTTAAAAATGAATTTGAAAATAATTAGAAATAAATAAATGCCTTCGTTTGAATGAAACTGGATTTTGCCAAAGAATTGGAATCGAAATTTAGTTTAATTTTTAAAACTGAATTTTTCGTCTTCAACAAGAAACAAAAAATAATTAAAAATGAATAAATGCTTTCTTTGAACAAATATGGATCTAGGATTTCAAACTGGTTTAAAAATCTCTATTCATGACCCGTCGGGTCAACCATTTTTTCAACTGGTTACCAGAATCTAAAACCCAGTTACCTGATTAAAGTGGGTCATCTGGTTATAATCAAATAACTGGATACTCGATTAACTAGACAACCTATCTTAAAAGTTTATTTGCATAAATAAAAAATATAAAATTTCATATTAAAAAATAACATAAATTCGTGCAAATTACTGTTAATATGAAAAAAATGCTTTATAAGTTTAAATAAAAAAACCTCTGCGAAATTAAAAAATTTGAACAATTTTTACATTTACCACGTAAAACACGCTCACATCGTAGTGTACATAATAATTACTTCTTTTGACGATTTCAATAATCGAAGGCTAATGTGCTTTTAAAACACTCTATTTATGAATGTATTCATGAATTGCGTCATCAACCACTGTTTGCAAGATAAAATACCACATACAAATCTTTTAAATTGTATATTAAAATTTTATTATGGCATAATAAAAAATTTTTTTACCAGGTTTTTGTCTAGACTAGTAAGCTTCGTTTTTATGGAAAAGCAAAAAAAAAAATAAGCGCCTCTGTTTAGTTGAAAATAATAAATAAAATAAGCTTGCATCTTTAGGCTATTTTCAATTTTTTTAATTATACCAACATAAAGAACTTTAAAATTGAGTTATACAATATTTGAAATTTGGTTATGTGAATCGCTTGAATTTTTAAGTGCTGTTAAACATTAATATAATAATTTCGATCTATTAAAGAATTTAAATAGTAAATGGTCCTTGGGCAGCTTTGTCATGGAATACAGACACAGACAGTGGACAGTTCAAAACAGGACGTCCTGGACATGTCTGCCCTGAATTTTTTTTGTTCCGGACATTCAGCGAATCTACATGTAATCACCAACCAATAAAATTTGTTGTATCTATTGTAAATTATTTTTATTTTTTACAAAACGCAAACCAAGGGTCTATATAATTTCGCAATTTGATTGGTTTACACAGTGAACATGTCCTGGACATCCCATCCTGAACTGTCTGTGTCCCTGTAAAATTGGCGGGACAATGTCTGTGTACAACACTGCCCTTGGTTACTTATAAAAGATATGTATAAATGATTCATAGCCTCGCTAAACGCAGCTGAAGGAACAATATTGCTATTAGTTACATCATTTTGATTATCATCAGGCCAGGTTCTATTTTGTTCTTCAGTTGAATCTTGAATAAGTTTGTATAAATTATTAGAAACTATTAATTAATTATATGTCTTTCACAAAAAGAATAAACTGTAAAGAACAAAGGTTAGCAAGTTCAGTAAAATATGAAAAATAAAATGTAAGTTTTCTAGCTGCTTTTTGTGCACTAGCATACCGCTATTTCTGAGTTTCTTTTGTTTCACAAAATTTCAAACCAATTTCCTTGTATTTTTAAACTAAATGTTCAAAAACGTATGGAAGATCTTGTGCTAAGATTCTACACTATAAAAATGTTTAAATATTAACAAGATTACAAACTTATTATATAAAGAAGATCCTACAATTTCAAGTCTCACTTACTTTTTCAACAAGAGCTAACTAGGGTGTATTTTTGTGGATTATTGAAACTAAATTTATAATACTGTCTATTCGTACGTGAGAGCTAATAAGATTCAAGAATCCTCACATAGATCATTCTAGAATTCAGTAAATCAGCAGACTGTATTAAATATGTCTGTTAATAAATGGATGACCTGTTTGTCAACGGGTAACCTGTTTATTAACAGGTGACCCATATATCATTTTTAAACTGGTTTGTCAAAAACATGACCGTAAATTTTTTGGGTCAGGTAATCAGGTACACAGTTTTCCAGGTCAGAGGTTGGAACCCTATATGGATCTTGTCAAAGAATAGGGAATTGGAGTTTTATACAATTTTTAAAAATTAAATTTTCATTTTTGACAAGAAACGAAAAATAATTAAAAATGAATAAAGACTCCGTTTGAATGAAATGAATCTTGCCAAAAAATAGGAATTAAAATTTAATTCAATTTTTTAAAAATGAATTTTTATCTTTTACATGAACTGAAAAATAATTAAAAATGAATAAAGGTTTCTTTTGAATGAAATTGAATATAGGAATTGAAATTTAAATCAATTTTTTAAAACCAAAATTTTTCATTTTCGACAAGAAACAAAAAATAATTAGAAGTGAATAAAGGCTTTGTTTGAATGAAAATAGATCTTACCAAAGAATAGGAATTGAAATTTAGTTCAATTTTTTATTTTTTATTTTTTATTTTTTTTTAATGTTAAGGTGAGGTCATGCCTCTGGGCTTTTATTAAGTATATATTAATCATTACAATATATTGCTTACAATTATTATACTATCTACTAAGTACTGAGACTTGGACTAATTTATCCATAACCTAAACCTACCAGAGCCTACTATATTCCCATTTATATAGCTAGCCTGGATTTGGATGACCCTTTTCCCCAACCAACTGTTAGTATTCACATGTTCACTACTTTACTTACATTTCCTAATATCATCGCTTCCAATTTGGTGTATGTAATTCCAGATAGGCACTTTCTGCTTCCAAATTGGTATACACAGTTCCTTGCTAGCGTACTTTTCAGAAGTTCATATCTCAAGCCATGCAGCTGCCTCTACCACATTGGGTAAGTATCTCAAGCCTGCATGCTACCGCAACTAGCTGATTTTTCTGTAACTTGGGGACCCAGGATTTAACATTCTGAATTCAGAAATGTGCGAACGACTATACTCCCTACTATGTTAACGAGAATCTAGACATGTTTTGCTGAAGCTTCCAGTCCCTAATATAGTTGGACGGCATCATAAGGCTTAGCCAACCCGATCTACCACTACATCACTTATACCAGCTAGCAAAAATAGAATCTGTGCCCGGTTTATGATCACATGATGAAGATCGCGCGAAATTCATTTAATTTATGCAAGTTTATGCAGGTGTATGCATAATAAGTATATCATCTGATTAGTATTTGATTAAAGACTATATAATACTGTATAATTTAATATTTATACGGTAAGACTAATATAATTAATATTCGTAAGACTAATATAATTAATATTCGTAAGACTAAATATAATTAATATTCGTAAGACTAATATAATTAATATTCGTAAGGCTAATATAAGTAATATCCATAAGACTAATATAATTAATATTCGTAAGGCTAATATAATTAATATTCGTAAGACTAATATAATTGAAAGTTAACACATTTATAATTTTCGACTTTTTTAACATTTCAATCAAATTATGTGACATTTAAATCCCATAATGTGTAACATTGTAACTTTATTTATAATATAAAATTCTTTTCATTGGTTAAAATAAACCAGAAAATTACAAAAGAATTGTATCATATTTCTGAAAAAATATGCTTTTTTGACCAAGAACTATTTATCTTTACTTAATACCCCCATTCGGTCTGATTTCCTTACTTAATACCCATTTGGTCTGATTTCCTTCAAAGCCTGATTTAAGTCATGTGGACGTTTTTTGCTTGTTCTCTTTAATTGTGCAGGCATAATAAAACGGCTTGGTTTTTCTTGAGATTCAGTTTCATGCATATTATTTTTTTTTTCTTTTGGTGGTCTGCTTTGTGATATTTTATTAAGTGTACGGGTTGATCCTTCTTTAAGTCTTGCAGCTGCAGAAACTTGTACTTTGATTCTTTTGCCTCCACACTGATAGGTATTACCATTAACTCGACCAGCATTTCAATCACACGTTTCAAGAAAAGAAGTTATTGCTAGACGAATATGTGTATCTTTCATAAAATGACGTTTCTTGTAGATCTTTATGAATTTAAATACACTTTTATCCAATGCAGTATCACCTTCTTTAAGGAGACTTTCTAGATCATTACTAAACCAACGTAATTCATTTATAGCTAATTGATAAAGATCCGTATCACTCTCACTCTCACTTTTACTATCATAATCATTTTCACCTTCACTATCATAATCGTTTTCATCTTCACTATCATAATCGTTTTCACCTTTACTATCATAATCGTTTTCACCTTTACTATCATAATTATTTTCACTTTCACAAGACATAGATTCGGAAAATATATCTCTATTATTTGAGTTATTGTAATCATTTTTATGATCTTTATCATTAACAAATTTATTCTTTATAGATGTTACAGGTTCTATTGCTGTGTGCATAAACTCTTGACCAAGTTCTATTTGATGAAGATCTGCATAAAACTCAAGCCCTTTACATTCTTCACCCAATGCCAAGTAAGCATAATACTGTCGACCTTTTACTGACATCGTCGGTATTTGATTCAGACCACATATGTTATAATGTACTGCTATAGAAGTTTGGTGTTTGCATGGTGCACCCATTAGATTACATTCGCAAATTTCAAGACGCATATCCACGAGATACCATAAGTCTTTATTTTTGCTACTTCTGTGTTTAAAGACCATTGTATCAGAATTTACAATCTTAATATCTTTTTTTAATCCAATCTGCCAGCCTGAAAGTTGGAAGCGGAGTAAGATAAAACTATCCATCTTATTATGAGCTATGGCTAACAATTTACGAGTATAGTATAGGTCTATTGTATTAATAATAAAATAGAAAATTTGTATCACATTAAATGCTTGAACTCGCCCAAAAACAATATCCTTTATAATTCAAATTCCTGCTTCTGCAAAATTATTTGTATTGTTATTTTGGATAGGTAACTGTTGACGAAATGCAACAGCCCATTCTATACGTCGGTTCCATATGACTTCAAAATATTTTTAAAATTGTGAATATTTAAGGTAGGTTTTACTAGTTACAAGTGTCACATATTCCTTTTCAAGCATAAGTTCATTACTTGCAAAAACGATTTTTTTTAAATATTCAATAAGAGTAACACGATCGACTATACTAATACTATGTTTACTATCCCATAGCCATTTCTATGCCACTTGCAAAAAATGAAATACACATAAAAGTAACGTTGCCTTTTTCCATGTATTGCGTATTGCTTTTCTTTCCGCATTACAATCATCAGTCATGATGACTTGAGGTCCAATTATGGGCCCACGACCACCAAAAGCTTCCAATGGCAACATACTTTTCAATGCATTCAAGGCTTTTGTAAAAGTTTGAGCAGTTTCATCTGATGTGAGTATTACGGCCAAAGGCAAACACCAACAGGTGTGCTTGTTGAAATAATGGTCAATGGTGTATTAAGAAAGTCAAGAGAGGCTGTTGTGTCCATGTAAATTAACTCGCCAGCTTGTTGCAAAGAATGACAATGCTTCATCAGATTCGTTAAAAAATGGTTGACCAGGATCATCCTCTATTGGAGCAACATACAGTTGCATCCAGGCACTCCCTTTTTTACTATCATTAAATTTAGAAACTTCATCAGCCAAACGATTAAATATTTCTCTTCCATTCCTTGCTCTGACAGATATATCAAGGTATTTTTGATGTAAGTAGTAAACATTATATTTGTATGGGCAAATTGACCTATCCACTAAAATTTCCTCATTATTTGCATGTTCTAATTGTATCTCTTCTAAATATGTATGATAAGCACCAGCAGGGTTATGACCATACGAAAAAGTTCAAAAAATCTTTCTTTTGTTTTACTAGAAATGGAGCGAAAGCTTGTAATATGACTGGACATAAGGGGATGGTTATGATGAAATAAGATGAATACTATGCATGAATAAGTGCAAAGTTTATTCTGTAGTTGTATTTTAAGCGTTGCTGGACAGTTGGTATCTCTTATACGTGTACTAATAGTTTTTTTCTTTCTAAAGCATCAGCACTTGAATCTTCCTTTTTTTTCTTGTTTTAGTTTTATCAAATGGCTATGGATGCAATGGAGGCGTTTAGAAAGAAGAAAACATGCACCCTTAATAGCCCGCTCTGAGTTTCTCTTATTGTTATTTTGTGTAAGTTAGTAAACTTGTCAAGCCATGTTCTGACACTTTCAATTGAACTAGCATTTACATGAAATTCTACTTTGAACGGTTCTGAATATGCACCTAGAAAATCATAAGGTTTAAGCGCTTCAAATGAGTCAATGATATAATAATAGTCTTGAGGTAAAGCATTATGCAAAACGACAAGGTATGTTTGTGTAATATTAAGTTTATGTGATATTTCAATGTTAGGAATATTTGTTTTAGTCATGTTTAATATGAAATTTAAATCCATTATTTTAAGAAATTTTGCAAAAGACCACTTAGAACATATGTTCTGTTTTAATGTCGCAGTGAAAAAGAAGAACGTTTGATGAATAAATGATATATCCTTTAAATATTGCTAAAAAAAATTTTATGATGTAATTATGATGTATCGTATATGAGGTTTTGAAACATTATTAATGTCGATCATTATACTTTTTATTAGACTTTAAAATTGATTTCATCATCATACAGTATTCAGATGATTAGAGTGATAACCAAATGCTATAGAATCGAGATTAAAAGCTAGTTTTTTTTTAAATCCATTTAAAAAGAAATAGAAGTACCAAGAATTTAAAATAATTGAATGAACTTTAAAATTTAAGCCTTCAATAATTATTTTCTCAATTTATAGCTACGATAATAAAACTAAAAAAATTATTATCGAGATAAGTATTTATTTAAAGATATTCTGTTATTTATATGCTTTTTAATGCTAACTTGTCTCGTATTTGGTTATTTAGTATCAATATTCGCCTAATGTTTATTAATAATTCTAGAATTATAATTATGTTGGCACACTGTACTGCTGTATAACGACATGACAGTAAATTTATTACAGGATCCAAAAATGCGACAACTATAAATTGCAGGATAAATATTTGATTCTTAAAAGGTCAGTGTAATTTTGGCGGGATTTAATTATACAATTATAAAAGTTCAATATAAATTATGGTATTTTTAACTTATAAGTTTATCTACTTCATAATATCTAGAATTTTATATTTACCTTTTTATGTTAAAGATACTGTACTTTTGTCCGTAACATGGATAAATTTTTTATAAAAAGATATGAAACTCTACAGATGAAAGGAAACTCGCATAGTTTATTCATAAAATATTAAAAACCATAAATTGTAATATAGTTAATATGAATATGGGCACAATAATTATAGTTCTTGTTATATGACGTATGTAGTCATAGAATTTTGATCAAATTAACAATTAGAGATGTTACCAGCTCGTTCGGCTCTATTCATTAATTGGTTTTTATAATAGTTAAATATACAAGCTAATAACATCCCTATTGACAATCAAATCATTTAAAAAAATTTAATGCACAAGTAATAATTATTATAGATAAAGTTGCAATGTTACTCATTACAGGATTTAAATATTATATAATTTGATTGAAACGTTAAAAAGTTGAAAATTATAAATGTGTTAACTTTCAATTATATTAGTCTTACGAATATTAATTATATTAATCTTACAAATATTAGTCTTACGAAAATTAATTATATTAGTCTTACGAATATTAATTATATTAGTCTTATGAATATTAATTATATTAGCCTTACGAATATTAATTATATTAGTCTTACGAATATTAATTATATAGTCTTATGAAAATTAATTATATTAGCCTTACGAATATTAATTATATTAGTCTTACAGAAGTTACTTATATTAGTCTTACGAATATTAATTATATTAGTCTTATGAATATTAATTATATTAGCCTTACGAATATTAATTATATTAGTCTTATGGATATTACTTATATTAGTCTTACAAATATTAATTATATTAGTCTTACAAATATTAATTATATAAGTCTTACAAATATTAATTATATTAGTCTTACGAATATTAATTATATTAGTCTTACCGTATGAATATTAAATTATACAGTATTATATAGTCTTTAATCAAATACTAATCAGATGATATACTTATTATGTATACACCTGCATAAACTTGCATAAGTTCAATGAATTTCGCGCGATCTTCATCATGTGATCATAAACCAGGCACAGATTCTATTTTCACTACCAGCTATACCTGTTACTGATGGTCCCAAATCCTCTTAATATCCTAAGACTCCCATATGGGTGCACCCAGAGCTCTGTTGGGCTTTGATATATACACGCCTCTATGCTTCCACTTCTTGCTAGTTGGTCAGTTTCGTCTGCACTTGCATGGTGCATTCCGATTCCCAGTATTTACATCCGACATCTCCAACTTTATACCGATTCCTCCCAAACTACCAAGCCGGTTGGCCCAGAAGGATTGGTCTGCCTGGCTTTATGTGCCAATGGACTCCCTTTTCTTGGTACCTACTTCCAAAACATAGTCCTTTTTCTCCGGTACGACTCTGGCGGCCAGGTTGGTGTCCTATGTTCCATTCAGTTTTCCGGTCTCTGGTTAAGAGGGCTTCTGTAGCACCATAGAAGGACCTTCCTTACCTCCTTACTCGGGGCTTGCCAAACAGGTTTCAATTGTTCTAGTCCCTTGAATTTGTTTGTATAACTTATACAACTGCGCTGATGCTCCCATTCAAGATGGTGGTACCAAGGTTACAGATAATATACCCACCCGATTGATAAACAAATGTTACTATAGGACAGGTCTATTTTCCAATTCATCTCCAGTGGGATTTGAACTCTAGACCTGTTGCTTAGAAGTAACAACCAGACAGCTTCTCTATGTTACCACACCCCACAGTTCAATTTTTTATAAATTTTTCATTAAAAAATAATTAGAAATGAATTAAGCCTACTAAAGAAATTTTACGACTTACGATATTTAGTCTAATTGTAAAATATATTAGTTACCTGATCTTATTATTGCACTTTGCAAAAAGATGTGAATGAGCAGATCATTTTTTTATATGAGAATCAGAGATTTTTATAGATTTTAAAAATTAAATCGATTTCAAAGAAATATAAACATAACCAATCGAAAATAAAATATAAAATGATAGACAATCTGGAATTTCAGTGATTCTTAGCCCTAAAATCACATGTTCGCATCTTTTTGCAAAGTGCTATAAATCACATATCTGATTCTTATTTCCTGAAATTAATAACTTATCGAATTCGGCCAAAATTATCATTGGCAAATTTTTTTATAGTGTTCCAGAATTTATGAAAACAGCTATAATTTATAGGATGCAGATATTTATAATTTATTAGACATTTATTATTAAAAGAATATATATTTATGATTTCTTTATTTAAGGATAGTTTTGGAGTGCATATATTAGATACCTTAGATGATAAACAGGGGGTGAGACCAACCCTTTATATACATTCTCATTTCTTATAATACCTACACTAAACTCATATTTGCGTGGGTAATACAAATTCCTAGAGAGAAAATAGTGCAAAGTTTGACTATTTCAGATCAGCCTGACAAAGAATCCCAACACTCGCAAAAAAAGAAAAAAGCGAAATATGCAAAAACTAATGTTTAAATCGATTTTGGTGCACTAATTAAAAATGATGGGAATGAAATTTACATATAGCAAACATTACTCCAACTCTATAGTCTCTAACATTAAAGCTCTAACTCTGAATTTTTATTACCGTACTTAGTTTATTTACAAAATTAGTTTTGCTATTATCCATACAAATAAGTAAAATGACTATAATGGTAAGATAAGATAAAAATTTTTTATTACACAATATATAAAAATATAGGTTCTCTATTTAAACAAGCTCTAGCATTATATACTCAAACTTCAATACCTATAACAAAACCTCTAGTCTAGGACTAATTATTTGTACCTGTACCAATCATTTCCTAACCTGCCAAATATATCCGAAACTGCACACTGCCTACTACATAAAACTACAAACATAAAAAAGTTAGTTAACATATGCTTATATAGCTAAAAAGAGAATTGGGCATTATCTACTTCTGGTCCTTGCACTGCTATTGCAGCCACGGAGATTAACTTACCACTAATAAGGTTCTTGCACTGCCACTGCAACTACAGAGCCTAACTTACTACTAATAAAGTTTTTGCACTGCCACTGCAGCTGTGGAGTCTATTGCAAAGACTTATATTGAATTAAATAAATAGAATGCAACAGTGATGTTGGCTAGACTTCCAGTAGATTGACAACAAAAAAAAAGATATTTTATGAATGTTCCAATTTATGGCTCTACTACTTAGGTATAGAACAAGACATTTCAGCGAAAAAAGCAATAAAAATTACCTAGAATACCCAAAAGAGTTTGAATTAAATAAATAGAATGCAACAGTGAAATTGGATAGATTTCCAGTAGATAGACAACAAAAAAAAATATTTTATGAATGTTCCTACTACTCAGGTATAGAATAAGGCATTTTAGTGAATAAAGCATTAAAAATTACCAGAATGCCCAAAAGAGTTTACCCCAGTATTTCATATAAAGCCTTCACCAAAGCCAACCCATTTTGGCACTGAGTTTTAGTATCATCTAAAATCTGTAATTTCCAAAATTTCTGAAACTTCTGAAATAGCTGAAATCTTCAAAATTGGTTAAACTCTCTGAAACTAGGCAAAGAAAAACTTCCAAAACTTCTAAAACCTCTGAAATAGTGCAAAACTTTATGAAACTGAAACTTAGCAAATAAAAAAAATCATAATCTGCAAACTTAAGAACCTTTTTTAAAAAAAATAAAAAAAAAGTTATCCACAAATTTGATGAATATTTTATAAATAAAAAAAATAAAATCTGAATATTCAGAACCTAGCAAATAAAAATAAGTCAAATGTAATTTTATGCTTATTTATGCTTGCTATTTCACAAGATAAGGATTCTTGTGATTTTATAGCTATTGGTTTCTGAAGCCAGTTTAAAGGCCACTTCTTTTTATGGCATAAATCTGAATTTTAAGATTCTAACTATTTCTGAAATCTGTTAATACTTATTTTCCTATCATTTTTATAAAATTTAGTGGTTAGTGGTTTTAGAAATTTTGCAATATTCACCAATTTTGGAGGTTTTCAAAAATTTGGAAGCTTTGACCAATTTTGGAGGCTTTAGAAGTTTCAGATTTGGCTTCTGGCAAAACTAGGTTTCAGAGGTTTCAGAAGTTTCATCTACCCAAAACTAAAAGTTTCAGCTGAAATACTGGTTTCAACCCTGGGAACATTATGGTATAGGAGTAAAATAATATAGAAACTTGCATATAGTTTTCTAAGGGGAACACAGACTGTAGCTCCTCAAACAACAGTAGATAAAATCCTCATGTTAGTAAACATGCAGCAAATATTAGTGACAAAAAACCAGACACAATTATGTGGGTATACATGGTAGCCATACATCAAATTTGGTGCTGCTTTATGCATACATAATGGAGTAAGGAGCACGTCTCAGAACCCTTATCTCCTTTGTGATTAAGAATAGAATAGGTAGAGAGGTTAAAGCTCTGAAACATCAATGAATAGTAGAGATAAAGTAAAAGAAATCCTACTTAAAATGTTAAAACTAAACACAACAAATAATTAATTATATTATCTTTAAATTTTCTTGTACATATTTAAAATTTCATTAGCTTGTACCAAGTAAAGAATTCCTTTGTTTTCAAATAAATACAGTCTGATCTCTATAAGCACCCAATATCGTGCAATTGGCTTAAATATAGTAAAAAATCTCATTATAGTCACAAATTACTTACAATTGCTATCACCATAAAAATTTAATTTTTTTATCAAGTTTATTAATAATAAACCTTCATTATAATCAATTTTTAACCTAAATATGGATTATAAAATCTGATTGACCAATATTCATATTGTGTATATTTAAAATTTTATATTAAAAATTCTTAAAGGTTTGACAGAAAATAATTTTGATGATTTAGATAAAGCAACCATAATGTTCATCTCGATGAGACGATTCTAATGAGCCCAATATCGTTAAAATCCAATTACAAATTTCTGAGATCATTAAGGATTTGTGTTACTTTGTGTTTATTAAATTTGAACATATGAGTGCATCATTAATGATCTCAGGATTTTGTAATTAGATTTGGATAATTTTAGACATTTTAGAATCATCTCATTGTGTGAACACTTGGTAGTCATTTCATCCAAATTGGGCAACTTGATCAACTATCAAATATTTTAAATTTTTTAATAATATTTCAAATATGCGCAAATATGTTGCTTATTGGCCTTTGGTCATGAGACCATGACATGGTATATATTTATAGTCACACCTCTATACAATTACCACAATAGGGCGCGACCAACCTGTGATTATAGAGAGGTCAGACTGAATATATTTATTTAGTTATTTTCAATATTTGATGTTTTATAAATTTTTAAAAAGTGGGTAAAAAATTTGTCACCATCCCTTACACACTATACAATGTGCATGCATGTTATTTTAAAATAAGTTAAATTCAGAAAATTGATCATTATTTTGAATATTGCATCTAAAATAATGTACAGGTCAATAAATTAACAGTTAATGTGCAGGTGGCATTATTTCGTGCTTGATAGCGAGAGTTCACTATAGCGAGTTACCATAACAAGAGTCCATTATAGTGAGAGTTTATTATAACGAGAGTTCACTATAGCAAGCGAATTGTATTACCATTGAATTGTATTTTAGAAAATCCTTAAAATACACTGTTTAGGGTTGATGGGCAGATATAAATTTAATTGTCACCATGGTGCACAATTAGTGAATACTATATAAAATTTAATTAAAATTATATCTGCAACAGCAATCCTAATCCTGTTGTTGTTGTTGTTATTAACTTGGTTCTTAATTTTAATTTTAGTTTAGAGTTAGGGTGGTTAGGGTTAGTTAGCACGTAATTCGTTTTTCAAATTTACTTTATTTATTTTGGCTATAGGTTAAATCTATACCTGACATATTTTAAAAATGCCCATAATAATAATTTTGACCGGTCGGTTAAGCCCTTCTGACCGGCCAATATCGTTATGATTAATAATTATTCATAGCGGTTATAACATAGCCGAACCACATTTTCATTCTTAACATTCTTTAGATTGATTACTAATTTTTAATTGTAAGCCAACATATCTCTCATATATTATTTTTTTTTCTTTGATTAGTACATGCTTCTAATATTTGATCAAAAGTTTAGCAAGCCAACGAATGAATATTTATATTAGCATAATTGTTAAATAAGAAAAATTCTGATTATACTTAAATTTGTTAACTTTTTCAATACTGATACAGTACAAACTTGGTCACATGCATATCAGAGTTGGAAGGTTCAGCAATACGCATTAAAATATATAATATGGTAATTAGTAATACAATTTTCTTTTATTTTATTCTTTTATTTGAATACTGTAGTATTTATTAACAAGTTACTGTTAGATAATATATCTATATATTATTCACCACGGTAGCTTAGTGTGATTGACTAATTTTGATTTGCGTTTTTTTAACAGTTTTCCGTGTTGGCTATAAAGAGTATTAGTTTCCACCGGGGTGATTGCATTGCTTGGTTTAATGTCTAATGAACTGTTTATATCGGAAATTGCATGTCTGTATACACCTAGCATATAATAAGATATTCCTTTTTGTTTTAATGTGAAAGTATCGTTTGGTTCAATATCCAGTGAATCGTCTAAATCTGAAATTGATTGAATATAATTATTCATCATACGATAAATTACTCCACGATTCCTTAATGCAAACGCATTTTTAGGTTCAATATCTATTGATTTATTTAAGTCCATCAATGCTTCTTCGTATCTGTTCAACATTCTATAAGTTGCCCACGATTGCTTAATGCAAATGCACTATTCGGTTCAATTTTTAATGATTCATTTAAATCTGAGAGTGCATCGTCATATTTGTTCATTAATCTGTAAATTTCTCCACGCTTACTTAATGCAAGTGCATTATTTTGTTTAAGTTTTATTAACCTATCTAAATCTGAAAGTGCGTCTTTATATCTGTACATAATTCGATAAGTAGCTCCACGATTAATTAATGAAAACACATTATTTGGTTCAATTTTCAATGATTTGTCTAAATCCAAAAGCGCTTCTTCGTACTTATTCATTGTTAGATAAGTTGCTCCACGATTGCTTAGTGCAAATAAATTATTTGGATTAATTTTTAATGATTCATTTAAATCTAAAAGTGCATCTTCGTATCTGTTTATTACTCGATAAGTTGCTCCGCGGCTATTCAATGAAAATGAATTACATAATTTTAGTTGTAATGATTTATTTAAATCTAAAAGTGCTTCTTTATATTTACATTTTAATCGATGGATTTCGCCACGATTATTTAATGCAAATATATTATATGGATTAATTTTTAATAAATTATTTAAATCTAAATAAGCTTCATCATGCCTATTTATCATTAGATAGATCTCTATTCGATAACTTAACGTGAATGTATCATTCGGTTCAATTATTAATGATAAGTTTAAATCTGAAAGCGCTTCTTCATATTTGTTTATCATTTTGTAAGTTATTCCACGATTACTTAAAGCAATTGCATTATTTGGGTCAATTTTTAATGATCTATTTAAATCCGAAAACGCATTTTCATATTTTTTCATCATTCTATAAGTTGTCCCACGATTGCTTAGAGTATATGCATTATTTGGTTCAATTTTCAACGCTTTATTTATATCTGAAAGCGATTGTTGATATTTATGCATTGTTCGGTAAATTACTCCACAATTATTCAATACAAATACATTATTTGGATTAAGCTTTAATAGTTCATTAAAGTCTGAAAGTGACTTTTCAAAATTGTTTATCTTTTGATGAACTATTCCACGAATATTTAATGCAAAGGGATTATTTGATTTGATTTTTAATGATTTGTCTAAATCAACAAGCGCATTTTTGTAGTTTTTAATCATATAATAAGTAGCACCACGGTTGCTCAATGCAAATACATTATTTGGTTCAATTTTTAACGACTTATTTAAAACTGAAAAAGCTTCTTTAAATTTGTTTTAAATTCTATAAATTGCTCCACGATTACTTAATGCAAGCGGATTATATGGGTTAATATCCAGAGATTTATTTAAATCTAAGAGTGCTTCATCATTTCTGTTCATAATTCTATAAATGACTCCACGATTACTTAGTGCAAGCTCATTATATGGGTTAATATTCAGAGATTTATTTAAATTTAAGAGTGCCCCATCATGTCTGTTCATACTTCTATAAATTGCTCCACGTTTACATAATGCAAATGCGTTGTCTGAATCAACTTTTAATAATTTATTTATATCTAAAAGTTCCTTTTTATACTTTTTCATCATGCAAATATCATTTAGTTCAATTTCTGATGACTTGTTTGAACTTAAAAAAGATATGTATTTGTATATGTAACAGTCATCTGAGTTAGAAATAAGGTTAGAAAAAATTAATTTAGTTAATCGACTCTTTTTATAGTTAGGAAATATACTCTGATAAAGCGAATGCATAATATTGTAGTAGTACACTGATGTAAAATAAAGGTTCAGAACAAATTACATTAAATTTTTTCGATAAAGTGATTCTTGAGCCATCCGCTATATCGAATGTCGTTACAAATTTTAAGGTAAATGTTTAAGATAGTAATATTCTTACCTGCACCTTCTTGTGTTTGCTCCAAGATCAATTTTCGAAGGGATTTACTATTTCTTTCTTTTGATACCTCATATATTGCTTGCAAATACTCAGGAATTTTTTCCAGAGATTCTTCAATGGCTTTTGTATAAGCCCATTCTAGAATTTCATCATTCAAGCCTGATACACACCCTAATGTCGCGCAGCTACCGCAGCTTGGAGACGGTGAACGGATTTCATAAGTAGGATCGAAAGGATCGAAAGGATCGAATGATGGTGAATGGATACGGTAAATATGTCATCTTGAAGAATATCGATTGAATATAAATAGCATTAAATTAATTATAAATAATCCGAGCAATAATTCTATTTAATTAATTTAACTATATACATTTCGTTCCAAGAATATACTCCAACTTTTTGTAAGGTTTTTCATAAAATTTATCAGAATACCTATAAACCTCTATAGTAGAAAATTGAAAATAGAAAATTGTGAAATATATAATTTTATAAATTACATAATGATATAAGCTGTAAGAGCATAAGAGCAAAATAAGATTAAAATCACTCACTTATATCCATCGCTTTCATATCTATTTCTTCTGGGAATTTTGCAATATAATCATTCGTAAATGGTGGTGCTCAAGAAATTTTTGATCATCCACTAGCTTATACCCTAGCTTATCAAAAAAGGCCTTGCTAGAGGAAAAACCATTAGAAATCTCAAATATTTAAAGTAGAATTTATAACAATAACCGGATAAAAAATATATATACTAACCTCGCAACATCAAAGCCAATCCTTGAAGTAAAAACCTTTGAATTTATATTTATTTTAGGTTTCGCATCATCAGAATCAATAGAATTCATGAAATGGTGACTGTATTTGATAAAGTTTCGAGAGTGTCAGAGAGATTTATTGTAGGCTCATTGTCGACACCATTAGTTTTTCTTGCAAGAAGAGAATAGGTAGGAATGAGCCTTATTTTTTGCAAGTCATCAAAGATTTGAATATCAATGAAAGGCTCATGAATCACAACATTCACAGTAAAATTACAACAACAGCATTGGGAAACTATATTTGTCTTTGTTGAAATTGTGGTATGGAGATGATGTAAGTAGTTTTCTTGATTAGCAACACATATGCCATGTTCAACATTTATTTGGCTAATAGTCTCTTTCATTGGTAGTGATGTGATCAACCCTATGAGAAAAGTGGTCCGGGTGTTGGTACGGGTTGGCACGGGGTTGTCTGGATAGGCACGTGTCACGTGGCACATAAAGGAATGAAACACGAACCAAAACGTGACAGAATGGCACGTATATTACATTTTACGGTAATGATACGTGTATTGGGTGGCACGTATAAGCAGGATCGTCTACAGCCGTGTGCAGTCACGTGACATAGAGCCAATAAAATTGGTTGTTTTGATTGACACGGATCAGCCCGACGAAGAAAAGTGAAAAAAAAGTGAAAACCGTCAAAAATACAAGAAACGAGTACCTAAACCTACCTTGGGTTATTAACAAAAAATGTCGGGGAGCCAATTTTACCATAAAGTCTAATCTCATCCTAATCCTACACTTACCCTTACTCAAACCCTAATCAAAAAGTCAAAAACATATGACCGCACACAGCTTTAGACGTTGCCTGTTCAAGCACGTTATATTACGTGTAATTACCCGTGCCAAAACCCGGCGTTTTGGTTTAGTAAAGTGCAGCAAAACCCGGTCCATTTACGGTCCAAAATGTCTGGGTAAACAGTCCAATTCAGACCAATTCAACGTGCCAACACGGACACAGACGTACAAACCCGGACATCCGGCCGTGCCGCACTTGACCATGTCTCTCCGTAGAAACACATGCCCACACGGGCCACTTTTTTTATAGGGCAACGTAAATCGTTTGCGACACTTCTTACATATTAAACCAGTCTCGGACCCGTCAACAAAATACTTGGATAAAAAAAATTCGTGAATGTGTTTTGTCTTCATTGCAATAATTCACCAACGTGGTAAGCCAAGAGTGCGGAGTCTTTGCGCACCCTGCAAACCCAATCATGCTAGTGGACTCGAACGAGGAAGTTTGGCGGGGATGGAGTCTGAATAGAATAATCAGTACTTACGCTAATAATTAAATTTAGAAAGACCTTACTATAAATATATCCTATCTTTATTCGCCTATGATTTCGGAAAAACTTTCCGACTGAAAAATTAGGAATGATCAGTGATCATTGTGATTTTCCTTTTGAATTCTAAAATATAAGGCGTCAGTATATAATACTTAAGAGTATGACATAAGATCCTAATATGTAGTGATTTAAACCACATGGGCGACTAAATCATCAGCTAAGCAGCTGGCTACCCTATAAGAAAAGTGTTCTGGGATCGCACAGAAAAACAGTGTATAGGCACGTGGTCAAGTGGCATGTGCTATGGGTCAGGTTTGCACGTGCATGGTTCGAGTAAGCACAGGAATCATTGATCCGTATACACGTGCCAATTTAACGTGAAATCATGTAAATCGTCCGTGCCTTTTGTAGCAGTTTACTACGCCAATTGACACGTGCGATGGCATGTGAGTGGAACGGTAAGTAAATATAAATTTATAGTCCACTTTCCAATAGACATTTTATTAGAAGAGGACCAGATAATAGTTGAAGTATGTACATATTTGGAAGCTAAAGCAACTGCAAATGTGTAAAATCTTGCTTCCTTAAGATACCAGAGCAGGCTTACTTGCGAGTTTTTTGAGATATTGCATCTTTTTTAAAAAAAAAATTGGTTGTGATCTTTCGTTCTTATAGTACTCTGTAAACGAGCCAGCACGTGTCATTTTTAACATGTGCCATTCCATATAATTTGACGTACCATCACGTACAACGTGCATATGCGTGCCACCGAATGCGAGCCATTCTGTGAGACGTAATATAACGTGCCACCCCATTACCATAGTATCCGTGTCATTTTTAATCATGCCATTCCGTAAAATGTGCCTATACATGCCACACGGTCCGTACCATCTCGTGCATATACACTGATTTCCTTTACTATACCCCGAACCACTTTTCTTATAGGGCTAGCCGCTAACTGTTGATTTGCATTCGGAATATTTTGGGATATTTGGTCTGTATTTTATGCTCATTTATTTTCCTTTTCGGAATAAAAGTTACTCTCGTTATAGTGAACTCTCGATATAGTAAAGACTAATTAAAAAAATCTCAATGTAGTTAAGCTAGGCTCAAAGCCAGTTTATATAAAATTCTCTCGATAAAGTGAATTCACTAATAAAACTCTCGTTATGATGAATTTTTTAAAATTTTTATTAATGGAATGGATCACTTCACTATAACGAGAGCGACTTGTATTCTTATAATAGTTAGATTAGCCAGCCGATCACATTACATCAGCTGGCTTAGCTGGCTAAGCCAGCTTAGCTGCGGCTTCCTTAGCCGGCCTAAATCACTACTAATATGTTGATAAGTGTTACAATACCAATATAGTGATAGGACCCCGAAGGATACATATAATACTGAGATCTGGCTTTGTATAGACTTATATATAATTTTCCATATATCATATGTTTAAATTTGTATAACCAACTGGTAATTTTTTGAAAAGTTAGATGTTTATTTGTATAACAAAGACGATCTTTATAACAAGTACAATCTTTTTTGTATAACGATACTATATATACATCGGGAAAATTTTTAAGTAGATATAAAACGATATACCGTATGTTGCAGCTACCTTTTTTTGCCGATTTTTAACAAAAAAAACCTGTGGGTAGCTTATTTACTATTTTAAGTAATTTAAAGCACAATAAAGGGTAGCTTATTTTTGAATACAAAACTTTAATAAGTAAAATAAATAAATAAATATGCTGTAGACAATAAATAAATATGCTGTAGACGATAAATAAATATGTTATAAACAATAAATAAATATGCAGAAAAAAATCGGGAGTAACTTATAAAGCGATTTTTGGTCAATCGATTATAGTCGCTACATAGTAAAGTCTAAATTTTTACTAATCAAATCGATTAAAGTCGCATAAGTAACATTGTTTAGCAGATCAAAATACGCGTGCCCTGAAAATTTCATACAAATCGGAGAACTTATTATTATTTGACTTTTAATTTTTACGTTCAACGGTTTTTTTTTATAAAAAAAAATCCGTTGAAAGTAAAAATTAAAAGTCAAATAATAAAAAGTTCTTCGATTTGTATGAAATTTTCAGAGTACGCGTATTTTGATCTGCTGAACAATGTTATTTATGCGACTTTAATCGATTTGCTTAGTAAAATTTAGACATTACTATGTAGCAACGTTCATCGATCGTATGGGTAGCTTATTTTCGGAACTAAAAATTTTGTTGTTGAATTTGAACACGGTTAACTACCGCCCTTCTTTTTCTAGATAGGTTTCTGATTTTCTCTTCGTCACTTTTTTTTGTGTAATTATGTTTTTGGCTTTGGTGGTTAACATGATCATACTGGTACTCAGATCTGAAATTGTATAATTTATGAACTTATATGATAATTTTGTATAAAGCTTTTAATAAAATTAAGTGTATAAAGTTATATTAAAATTTTGAGTCTGGATCTGAGTTATATATGTATCCTTCGGGGTCCTATAGTGATCCTGGTCGATCAAAAATTTTTGACCAACCGAACCGATGGGCTTAGTCGGCTTAGCTGAGAATTTTAAAATAAATCGCAATTTGATCAATAAGACCCGTATCCTACTATATATAATTATGCGATTCAAAAATTTATTAAATTAAAGCTGCCAATAAAACCAGTTATGATTTTTAAGCCGATTTTAGTAAAAATATTATTTAATGAATTATTAATAATCAATTCATATTAGATTGATGCCAAATTAAAACTAAAATGAGTATTCAAATTTTCATCGTAGCAAATTGATCATATTTGTGATTTAATTAAGCCAATATTACAATTTTTAAGATCAGGTTAGCATATGAAATTCATGTTTGGTTGTAATTTTGTAATATTTATTATAGATTAATTCAAGTCTAATAAATAATCAAAAAACAAGAAACAATACTATTTTAAGACAACGTTATTAGAGAATTTCTAAATTAAAACCAGAGAACCTTATTTTATTTTTCTGATTCAACATAATAAAAATTAGGGTTCCGCAATTTGATTTGATCTTCAAATATTTGAATCAAATATTTGATCAAATTCAAATTCAAATTTGCTATATTGATTTGATCAAATTCAAATATGACCAAATTTGATTTGATTTGACAAATATTTAATTTGATTTGAAAATTACTATTAAAAATTTAAATTCAAATCAAATTCAAATTCAAATATTTGAATCAAATCAAATTCAAATCAGTGTCAATTTGATTTGATCAAATTCAAATTGATACAATATTTGATTTGATTTGAATTTGAGGAACCCTAATAAAAATGTTATTTAAAAAATCCTGCTTATTTTTGAAATATGCAACTTATTTATTAATTTTGAGATCCTTCATTAATTGCATTTAATATAATAAGCAGATTTGACTCCATTCATATTGTCACAAAATTCAATTTAAAAAAACATGATTACTGACCTACAAAACTTTACTTTTAATTATATATTTAAAATTTGTAATCTATACTATTTTTCTGATACACTACTTTAACAGAGATGCTTTACAACCTTTGGCACATATGGGCGCTTCACAATAGAAAGGGTGGAAACTACCCCAAAAACAAAAAATGAGTCTTTATTAGATTCAGGTATATTTTGACATAGAAAACATTTTTCTATTATGATTGATTTGCATAATAAAAAGTCAAGATAATGTAGAAGAAAAATTGCACAAGGCTTCCTAAGGCCAAGTGTATCACGAGAATACCTATTAGTCACATGTTATTTTTAACCAATCATAATCGTGAAATTTTGATTAATCCGGATCAGTCCAAAAATCAAAACAAACGATTAAACTCAATTATCTCGAAATTAGATATATTCGAGTATCCGCTTTTTTTATTGCTAAGCGCCCATATTAAGTTAAACAATATTACTCATATGCATTCGATCTAAATTACTTTTATGCTGACTTACTTGGCAATTAACTTATATAAAATTAATAAAATAAAAACTAGTTTAGATTATTGAAGCTGTCTTGTTAAAAAAAGCATAAAAATTTTCATACTATCATACCACAATTATTCTTGTATTTTTGCTCCAAACTGCACATGGTTTTATATTTTTATATGGTCTACCCCCTTGGCATTGTCACAGCAAGAATTTGAAATCGCAAAAAAGATAAATATTTCAGATTCAGAAAACTAAAGTCTTGTTGAATATAAGCACAAAAATTTTCAATGAAACTAGCCCAGTATTCTTTAAGATCTTTGCTACATACTGTATAAACCTATATTTTTATGTGGTTTACCTGTTGGTATTACTACTAGTAAAAATTTTTGATTAGTAAAAAATAATTTTTAATCAAGGAAACTAAAAATTAAAGTCTTGTTAAATGTAAATATAAAGTATCTAACTAAGTCATCAAGTTGGTTATAGATAGTATTAGAAAAATTTTTACTTATAAAATTGGCTAGCTGATTTTAGAAAAAATTGTCCAACCGGGTCATAAAATCAGCTTAGCTGATTTTTTTAATTTCGGCTAGGGACATCATGATATATACTTTGCAGAAAGTATCACTTTTTTTAATGAGTTAAGATAATATTAAAGTTATTAATATTTTTTTTTATAAATAAAAGGTTATTTTTTTTATAAATAAAAGATTATTTTTTTTATAAATAAAAGATTATTTTTTTTATAAATAAAAAATTATTTTAAGATTTAATATCTAAAAATAATAATATTATTATAGTTTAATAATTACAGTCTGACCTCTCTATAGTCACATCCTATATAGTCACACCTCTATATAAGCACCCAATATTGTGCGACAGACATAAACATAGTAAAAAACCTTATTAAAGTCACGAATCACCTATAATCACTAACACAAAAAAATTTTGATTTTTTTATCAATTTTATTAATAAAAACCCTCGTTATAATCACAAATTTTGACTAAATATAAATTATAACCTCTGATTGGCCAATATTCAAATTTATATTTATTTAAAATATTCTATTAAAAATTTTTAAAGGTTTGACAACAAATAACTTTTGATGCAGTGGCCCGATTTGGATGAAACAACTACCAAAATGTTCATCTCGATAAGACGATTCTAATGAGCCTAAGATTGTTAAAATCCAATCACACGCTCCTGTAATCGTTAAGGATTTTTGTCACCTCACATATTTAAGAATAGATTAAATTTAAACATCTAAATAAAAAATCTTTAATGATCTTAGCATTTTGTAGCTAAATTTGAATAACTTTAAACTCTTTAGAATTGTTTTATTGAGTCAAATACTTGTCATTTTATCCAAATTGGGCCACTGGATCAAAAGTTTTTCACTATTAAACATTTTAAATTTTTTAATTGTATTTTAAATATGCGCAAATATATTACTTATTGGCATTGGTCATGTGACCATGGCAAGTATTTTATTTATAGCCACACCTCTATACAATCACCAAAATAGGGCACGATCAACTTGTGATTATAGAGAGGTCTGACTGTATAAATTATTATAAATAATTATATAATTATTGTTTAAGATTATTTTAAGATGTTTTTAAGATTTTATTATGATATTTTTAAGATAATTATAAGATTATTTTAAGATTTTTTAAGATTATTATAAGATTATTTTAAGATTATTTTAAGATTATTATAAGATAAGATTATTATAAGATTATTTTAAGATTATTATAAGATTATTATAAGTATTATAAGATTATTATAAGATATAATTTTAATAATTTTATTATAATCTTTAAGATTATAATAACTTAAGAATAAATATTAGATAGTTTCTGTAAAGTAGTACAATGTAACCCTGCAATAGTCTCATTCGCATTAGTCACAATCTCGCTATAGTCACCTTAATTTTCCTATTTAATTATATATACTATATATAAATTTTAGCTCGCATTAGTCACAATCTCGCAATAGGCACATAGAAAGTCCGATTTTGACACGTGACTATTGCAGGGTTTGACTATACATAAATTCAAAATCAGTCACATGAT
Source organism: Gigaspora rosea (assembly GCA_003550325.1). Taxonomy (NCBI): domain Eukaryota; kingdom Fungi; phylum Glomeromycota; class Glomeromycetes; order Diversisporales; family Gigasporaceae; genus Gigaspora; species Gigaspora rosea. The sequence continues at coordinate 552,532 of QKWP01000026.1, forward strand.
TTGTCACACAGATCAAGGGAATAAATTTTTTACAATAAAATTTGTGATCAACATCTATATAATTGACCTATTTTCATAGTAAATTGCAACGGTAGGCCTTCTTCAAATAGCATTTTTAGGGGTTTCCTAAAAGGAAACCATAGTCACAAGATAATGAACAACACTTTAGTCATATACACACTTTCTTTTTTTTTAAATATAAAATAAGATAAGTTGTAAAGTTAAGAAAAATCATGCCCTTAAAATTTGCCTTTTGTTCTACTTTATATATTTTTTTATCCTGCTTCAAAAGCTTTTTTTAAGTATAAAATAAATTTACCAAAGCCGTTTAATAATCTAAATAGTTTGAAGTTACTACCAATGAAGATTTATTGAAATTTAATTGAGTTTTAACTGACCAAGTAAGTTAGATCAGAATCAAAGAAGTTAAAATTATAATTGCTACTAATACCATGAATAGCAAATAACAATGTCATTTAAAATTCTTATGACAAATGACTAATTAGTGACAAATGGCATAGGTCATTTGTTATTTTTGTCATTTAAAATAACATATTAAACTTCAGGTGTTTTAGAATTTAACCAATCCTAAACTGTCCAAAGTGACACAAAATCTTAATAATTACAGAATCTTTGCATTTTTAAATATAGCCTATTTTTGTCATTTGACGTTCACCTTTTAAATGACAATGTGACAAATAACAATAACACAATGTCATATATGTTATTTAAATGTCATTGCAACTCTAACTAATACAAGTTTTAAAATTTTCAATAAAACTATTGACAAAAACATTAAAATAAATAAAAAAACTTTTAGCATTAACTCTAAGAACTATACAAAGGCAAAGTTTGAAACTATTAGGTTGGATTAAGTTATTATCAACAAGAGATTAAAAATATAGAGTTTAGTATATAGGAAGAGTTAATGCACTTAGAAAGAGTTAAATTGTATTATTGAATATTTTCTAAAAAACAATTTTTAATAAAAATTAAATTATATGATCTTTATTTATATTTCTTATTAAAATCTTTTAATAAATACCTATAAGTATTTCTTAATAAAAACATAGAAAAACTATCTTTTTTGTTAGAGTTATTCTAAAAGATTAAAATATAAAATATATATTTTTGCTACAAATTAAATAAAATTAATTATAATAGTAAGCTACATTAAGATAATTGCTTGAAAACTCTTTAATGTTAAATAAATACTATTGATTAATAAATAATCTTTGAATTAAATAAATAAATAACCTCTCTTATGCTTATATTATGCAAATAAATAAAACTTAAAAAGTTTTACTAAGTAAAAATTAAACAAAAATTTCTAATTAATAAGTAATCTACATATAGTCAAACAGTTTTTCTTGATTTTCTTTAATACAACTCTTAATATATATTCTTTCAAAAATGCATTTTGGCAAAAGCTCTCATTTTGCTGCAACTAATAAATTATTTTTAAGCCAAAAACTTGCAAACTTATGAAGATCAAACAAAGTAAACAAAATAACTGCCCACTTTATTAGAAAAGTTTTTTTTAGTATAGCTATATGTAAATTTTTAAAAAAAACAATTATTAAAAATTAATGCAGATCTGTGACCCTGCTAGCAATGTTAAAGTAGTTTTTTTAATTTCTGCACATATTTAATTTTTTGCACAGATCTTTAACAATTAATCTGTGCAGATTGTAAAAAAATAAACAAAAAGCAAATAATAATAAATTACTATATGCTCATCTAAATATTAAATGCTAGCTAAATTTTCACATATTAATAAAATAATATATTTGAATATTTATATATTTTAATAATATAATTTATTACAAAAATATAATACTATATTGGTTAATTATAAATTTTACAAAAATAATAAAAAATAGAATATTTCTAATTTACACTACAGGTGATTATCACCTATAGTCAATTTGCCAATTAAAATTCAGGATCATGTGTAACATGTAAATCAATCTTTATGTAACAAAAACAAAAAAATTTTTAAAAATTGCTAAAATTGCTTCTAGCCTAAAAACTTGCCTATAAAACTACTTTTTTTTATGCAAAAAAAAAATTACTTGTAAAATTTTGGTATAAACTATGCCCCTGCTCCATTCCAGTTCTTACCCTTACCCTAATATTAAAAAAATTTAACTTTTACTTAATAAAAATTGTTTGTTTTTATTTATTTATTTATTACAGGTGATAATCACCTGTGGTGAACATTAGTTAATTTCTAAAAAATAATATATTTTTATTAAATAAAAAAAAACTAATAAAAAATAGAATTTAACTACAAATAACCGGCGGTGATCATCACCGGTATGTAATTAACCAATAACGATAAAACAAAAAAAAGTCATTTCATTTACTTTAGGGTTAGGGTGAGGCCTGGGATTTTAGCGGGGTGTCTAATATATGCAAAATTTAGTAAGGAATTTTTTTTGTTAGAATGTCAAAGGTAGTTTCATAGACGAATTCTTGAGATATTAGCATTTTTTTAAAAAAAATCTTTATTTTTGTTACACAAACTGATTTGCACATTACACCTGATCCTGCAAATTTATTGGTTAATTACACACCAGTGATGATCACTGCCGGTTATAGCTAGTAAAATTCTAAAAAATAATATATATTTATTAAAAGGAATTTATTATTTGGTGCACCATGCACTTAGTGCACCCCCTAGTATATAGTATATCCCTGTACAATATTATACAGCATTAGTTTTGTGTAACTAAAATTATTTTTGAAAGTTAGGGTTAGGGGTAGAAGTTAGAATTAGATAACATGTATAATATTGCACAAAATTAGTACAATGTTACATAGCAGTAATTTTGTGTAACTAAGTACTAAATCTTTGTATATTAGAGTTAGAGTTAGGGTTAGGGTTATAGTTGTAGTTAGGGTTAGGTAACTTGTTTAATGTTACACAAAATAATTTGTGCAACCAAGTTTATTTTTTCAAAAATAATATACTAGAACATTGTGTAACATGTATGCATATATTTATATTATACAAAGTATTAAAGGGGTGCACTAAGTGTATATGCACCAAATTATTAAACACTTATTAAAAAAACTAATAAAAAATAATATATTTTTATTAAATAAAAAAAACTAATAAAAAATAATATATTATTTTAAAAAAAAACTAATAAAAAATAATATATTTTTATTTAAAAAAACTACAAAACATATTACAAAAGACACTACAAAAATGCCTTAAAAACACTACACTAATACTATCACTTAATTTGTTATGCAGGCATATTTGTCTGCGAAAATTATAAAATTTTAAATTTTTTAAATAAAACCTTAAATATTACCGTATGTGTCCAAAATTAAGCTACCTTTTTTGACCAAAAAATTACACGAAAAATTGTAAAGTGGCTTATTTTTGAAATATAGCAATTTTTGAAAAAATTGAAAAAGGTACTAATAAAAAGTTATCTAAATAACACCAAATTTTTACCGTAGGTGTATTTTGATGTGCTGAACAAGTTTACTTAATCGACATTTTGAAGTTTACTTAGTAGAAAAAAAGTTTTATATGTAGCAACTGCTAACGAATTTTTAAGTTTTTAAAAAAAATCAGGGGGTAGCTTATTTTAGGTAGTAGCTTATTTTCGGACATATACAGTAAATTTAGCTATATACTTTCTAAGTAAAAAATACAAAATTAGTTCTGTTTTATCAACTTTATTATAAATTTTTTTTAAAATTATTAAAAAACTTTGGTGTAATAAAAGTTTAAAGTTTTTGTTTTGGACTTTTACTATAAAAATTTTTTTTTAGGTTTTCTCAAATTTTATATGTTCCTGTCTATAAAAAAAATTTTCACTTCTAATACAAGTCTTAATTTTTACAAGTAAATCATATAAAGTCAAATAATGAAAGTTGTTATCCTTTATATAAACTACAATATTGTGTTAGAAACTATATTTTTAAAACCAATATTTAAAGAATTCACCAAAATATTGTAAAATATTTTTTTGGTTAAAAAATTTCTTTAAAATTTAATATTTTCAGCTTATAAGCAATATAAACTTTTTGTCTTATAATATAAATTTAAATAATTCAAAAATATAATCCTTGTTATTTAAATATTTTAAATGATTAAAAAAATAGACCAGAGATATATTTATAGTAATTATACAGGCAAATTTGACTATGAAGTAGTACAAACTAAGGGATAAAGACACAATTACTATATAAACACTGCAAAGATACTACTGCACACCATACAAACATCATAAAGATACTATCCTTTTATCTAAACATTTAATATAATCTAACCACTAACTTTTCTATCTACTTTTTTTTTTTTTTATTTATTAATGTCAAGTACAGAAATAGGATAGTAAGTTACAATTATATCAGGATAATATATAAAGAAATACTATATTTAAAATTTCTAACTAATCATCTAATGATCTATGCAATAGGGCAAGCCTATCACTTGCAGTCAGTGCTAACCATTAAACTGCTACAGAAAGAAGATGTAACATTTCACCTCATACTTTTCTATTTTAAACTAAAAGGTTAAATTTTTAGTTTAAGAAGGCTAGAGGAAACCAAAACTTTTCTATCTACTAAATTTCAACAATATCATAAAAATTAAATATCAATACAAAAACCTAACGCCCAGCATGATGAACAAAACAATGAATAAATAATGAAAAAATGATGAATGAAATGACAATGAATCAATGAATGAGACAATGAACAAGCACCAAACACAGCATCATAAACTTAGCACCAATAACAATCATATCTAATAATGCACTAAAAAAGTAAGATGTGATAGTATCTATTCTGAACTAAAAAGAATTAGTACTATATGATAAATACTAAAGCAAAAAAAATAGAAACTAACACTTCACTATACAAATTATACCAACAATAGTAATACACTAGCAAAAAAACACTAAAATAGATCTAATTTTATTAAAAGTAGAGGAATGATCCAAGGTATTTATTTTTAGTTTGAGAATCTCTAATTCTAGATCTGCAATGTAAACTTTTCTTCTTCTCAACTTCTTTTTTTGCATTCTAATTTCCTTTTTAGGATCATATTGAAACTAAAATTGTTTGACAATACTACTAACAAAAAGCTTTAGATAATATGCTAATAGCAAAAGAGACTCCAAACTAGATATTACCAATAATGAAAGGAAACACATCTGCAATGAAAGAATGCTGGAATGGACAAAACTAATAACAAATATATTAAATATTAGTACTATATACAGAATAAAAAAGAAACAAAAAACTAAATATCTTATTTGTCTATATCCAGTTAATCATTACTAATAATAAAATTTAAATTTTAAAAATAAATTAAAAAATAATAAATTAATAATAAAAAAATTTAAAATAAAATAAACAAGTAAGGGTATGGCGACTTAGAGAAGTTGGTAAGTTGTCCTCCCAAGTGGCAGGTCTGGGGTTCAAATCCCACTGACGACGCTTTGAAAAATAGATCTGTGTTCCGGTAACTGTTTCCTGTCGATCGGTTGGGTATATTACCTGTAGTCCTTGGTTACTATCTCGAATGGGAGCTTTCGGGCGAAGTTGTGTTGCATGACACAGACAAATCCAAGGAACCAGAGAAACAGAAACCCATTTGACAAGACCCGAGTAAGGAGGTAGCAAAGATCTTTGACGGTGCTACCAAAACTGGAATAATAGTCCGAAGTTGAAGTACCGGACGTCGACCTCAGGGACAAGGTCTACCAACCTGGCCGCTGGATCGGGTACTAGAGGAAAAGGACCTATGCTATAGAAGTAGGAGAAAAACCATAGTGGCACCTAATGCTAGATAGATCAACCCTTCCAGGCCAACTGGATTGGAAGTCTGGGAAAACCATGGAAGGACCGGTAGAAAAGTGATGGTGGGTACTGGGGTTGGAGTGAACCTTATAAGGGCAGAAGTAGGTAATAGTAGCGGTTGGGTATCCCCTGACTGCAAGTTGTTCACCTCGGTGAATGCGTAAGTTACTGAAGTTAGGTATTATCTGGGTGGGACAGGGACTGCTCTACCAAGTTTACTGCTGAGGATACAGAATTAAAATGGGCCTAAGGACGACAGATAAGCATCCAGAACTGGCTGACTGACTGCTTATGTAACGGGCCTGTTCCAGTGATACAGAATAGGTTGGCAGGAGGAGCAGGGATCAGAGGGTTTAAATAGGCAATCCCCTAGTCAGGTTGCAGATATGGCAGCTAGTGTAGAACCCACGGGATAACCTTTGGGTGGACTATATAAATTAGATGACCAAAAGTTGTATGTATGGCTAGTTGTATCCTCGTCAATGTAACAAATGCAGGTGGCCCTTAGTGGGACACTGACCCAAAATATCCTGAATAAAAAATTCCTTAGTCCCAAGGCGGACACTTTAAAAAAAAAATAAAATAGAATAAACAAGTAAAAGTTAAAAAAAACAAAAAAATAAAATTAATAAAAATAAAAAAAGAACTATTTTTAAAATAATAAATTAATAATAAAAATTTAAAATAAAATAAACAAGTAAAAGTTAAAAAAAACAAAAAAAATAAAATTAATAAAAATAAAAAAAGCACTATTTTTAAAATAAATAAAAAAAATTTGTATACATAAAATAAAAAAATTAAAAAAATAAATATAAATAAATAAATAAAAAACAAATTAAAAAATAATAATATATGGGATCTCACATAGAAAACAAGGCAGTGGGATAATTACTTAATTTTGAGTAAAAATTGTCATATAATATTTTACCATTATGGAAATAAAGAAAAATTTAAATTCGTATACATTTTATTAATATAATTTATTCAATAAAAAATTATTTTTATAAAAACAAAAATCTTGAGTAAATGATTAAAATAAAATCTCAAAATATAATTGGTTTGCTTTTTGCTTAGATAGACTCATATATAAATAAATAAAAAAAATAAAAAAATATTAAAAAAATTAAAAATAAATAAAAAATAAATTAAAATAAATAATAATAAATCAATTAAAAAAAAGTTAAAAAGAAAAATAAATAAAAAATAAAAAAATAAAAAAATATTAAAAAAATTAAAAAATAAATAAAAAAATAAAAAATTAACTAATGTTCACCATAGGTGATTATCACCTGTAATAAATAAATAAATAAAAACAAACAATTATTATTAAGTAAAAGTTAAATTTTTTTAATATTAGAGTAAGAGTAAGAACTGGGATGGGGCAGAGGGGTATAGTTTATACAAAATTTTACAAGGAATTTTTTTTTTGCATAAAAAAAAGTAGTTTTATAGGCTAGTTTTTAGGCTAGAAGCAATTTTAGCAATTTTTTAAAAGTTTCTTTGTTTTTGTTATACAAAGATTGATTTATATATTACACCTGATCCTGAATTTTAATTGGCAAATTGACTATAGGTGATAATCACCTGTGGTGTAAATTAGAAATATTCAAAAAATAAATTTAAATAAATAATAATAAATTAATTAAAAAAAATATTAAAAAGAAAAATAAATAAAAAAAAGTAACAAAAATTTAAAAAAAATTAAAAATATAAATAAAAATAAAATAAAATTAAAAAAAAATTAAAAAAAATTAAAATTAATAAAAAATAAAATAAAATATAAATATAAAAATAGTTAAAGTTAGAAAATAAAAAATAAAAATTAAAAAATAAAAATAAAAAAAAGAAAGTAAATATAGAATAAAAAAAAATCAAAAATAAAACAAAATAAAAATTAAAAATAAAAATAAAAAAAAGAAAGTAAATATAGAATAAAAAAAATCAAAAATAAAACAAAAAAATATATGGTAAAAAAGGGTATTGTGGCGAAGTTGACTTTGATTAATAATATCATATAATTATCTAACAGAATCGAATGGTTTTTGATATCAACTAACTTGGCTCACAAAGACAAATCTAATGGTATAAAGATTATTAAATTCTAATTACTGGATTAAACAATATAATTATTCAAAGGTAAAGAAACTAAAGTAAAGATTTTAAAGGAGGTGGGGATATTGTGACAAATTTGAGTTATATCATTATGATACAATGACAATAATTGAATAATTTTTATAACATTTGATTTGTCTCAATGAAACAAATCAATTAGTGGTTAGACATCCAATTCCGATCACAAGATTACAAAATATTAACGATTATGTATGACACACTACGATATAAAAATAATTTTGAGGGTATTATGACAAAAAGTGTGTAATACGTACATAAGTATTATTATCTTGTAATCCAGTGATCGGAATTCAATGATCTAACCACTATTCGATTCATCTCATTAAGACAAATCGAATGGTATAAAAATTATTCAATTCTGGTCATTGTATCACAAGATAGTACAATTTGACACAATACCCTCCTTAGCTACAATATCTCATTTTACCTTATATAATAAAAAAAGGAATTGCTATTCGCACCGCACTATGGATTTTTGCTATTCGCACTATGGTTATACAAGAATTTCTATTTTTAGAATTTATGCACTTACGTTACACAAAGACCTGGTGCATTGTTTATGCAAAAATAATTTTTGGTTACACGCCACTAATGTTGTGTAATATTACACAGGTCTAATTTTGGTAACCTAATCTAGGTCGGCCAGCATTAAGCTTAATGCTGGTGGGCACTATTATGATAATGCACTTGGTGGAGTTAGACATAATTCCGGCCCACTCTAACCCTAAATCTAGCCAATCACTGTATGCATATGTCCTAGATTTAGGGTTACCCTGCCGGGGCATTATCATGATAGTGCCACCAGCATTAAGCTTAATGCTGGCCGACCCAGGGTTAGGTTACCAAAATTAGATTGTGTAATATTACACAATATTAGTAGTGTGTAACCAAAATTATTTTTGCAAAAGCAATGCACCGAGCCTTTGTGTAACATAATTGCATATATTATTTTGAATTCTAAAAATAAAAATTCTTGTATAAACATAGTGCGAATAGCAAAAATCCATGGTGCGAATAGCAATTCTCTAAAAAAAATATAATAAATAAAAATTTTAAAAATCTAATTAAAATAAAATTTAAAAATAAAAAAAAAGCAACTAAAATAAATTTTTTCATAAATATAATATTATTTAAATAAAATTAAAAAAATTTTAAAAAATAATAAAGTAGTATATACATATATATGTTAATATTTAGGAATAAAAGTAAATTCTGGTTATTTCTTATTATAGAATAATCAAAATTTACTTTTTATTCTTACTATTGTTTTTATTTTGAATTTTAAAAAAAAATATAAAAAAAAAAATGATAATAAAAAAAGAATTATTTTTTGGTGCCCTGCACCATGGTGCACTTCTAATCATGTGATCGATGACTATATAATATTACTTTTTTATTTAATTAAATTACTAATACAAAAATTATTAATTATTACCACATTTCGGATACTTGCATGAATATTATTTATTTAAGTAATACAGTTTGAACAATTCTATCGAATATACAATACATACTTATACAACACTATATTGCAGTTTAAACTATTCTATCAGCTATAGTGCTTCTACGGACCGGACTCGAACCAGACTTTAGTCAAGTCTGAGTATGGTCTGATTTTCGGACCAGACTCAGACTTTTATATTCAGACTTTATAGTCAAGTCTGAATCTGGTCCAAAGTCTGCAGACTGGTCTGAGTCTGAATATATTTATATGTATTTTTTGGTGCTGAACAAGTTTACTTAGTGCATTTTGTTAGAATAAATTAGTAAAATTTTATGAATCATAAGATTTTATAGAATTTTATTAATAAAATTCTAAAAAGTCTTATAATTTGCAAATTTTTATTAATTAATTCTAACAAAATGCACTAAGTAAACTTGTTCAGTACCTAAAAATGTATTAAAACAACCTATTTGTTTTATTTTACTTGAAAATTAGAGATTTGATGCACAATTTTGGATTTTTGATCAAAAAAGTCAAATTAAGCATCTTGTCTCCAAAATAAAAACAACCCTGCTAAATTAATGTATTATTTTTAGGTGCTGAACAAGTTTACTTAATGAGTTTTGTTAGAATTAATTAATAAAAATTTGTGAATTTTAAGATTTTATAGAATTTTACTAATAAAATTCTATAAAATTTTATGTTCACAAAATTTACTAATTATTTCTAACTTGATGCACTAAGTAAACTTGTTTAGCACCTAAAAATACATTAAATCAGCAGGGTGTTTTTATTTTACTTGAAATTTGGAGATAAGATATTAAAATTTGACTTTTTTAATCAAAAATCCAAAATTGTGCATCAAATCTCTAAATTTCAGTAAAATAAAAAACTAGGCCATTTTAATACATTTATAAGTGCTAAACAAGGTTACTTAGTGAATTTTGTTAGAATTAATTAATAAAAATTTGCGAATTATATGATTTTTTAGAATTTTATTCCGATTGGACTGACAGAAAAAATATTACTACTGACCCACTTTTTGGTTCCTGTTGTGCAAAATGAAAAATTAACTTTGTGTAAAATCATAGAAGCATTAAACATTTTTATAACAAAGAATAATGAGAAATCATAATACCAACTCATCTTCCATTTCTTTGGTATCAAAACAACTTTTGACTTTTCTGCTTCCTACTTCTTCAAGGACTTTTGCTTCTAATTCCTTGAACCCTGGAAGAGGAGACCAATACATTAAAGTAATGGAGCCATGTTTACTCCTTCCAATTTGGGAATACGTTTACCTAACATTTAAAAAAAAAATATAATATATAATAAAAAAATAAAATTTTATATTAAATAGCGAAAACTTGTGAATACTCATTCAAAAAACTTCCAAGTTTTTTTTACAACCTAATTAAATCGATCTTTGTGCACTAATTAAAAATGATAGTAAAAAGTGATCCAATAAAATTCTATAAAATCTTATGATTCATAAACTTTTACTAATTAATTCTTACAAAATGTACTATGTTCAGCGCCAAAAAATACATATAATTATATTCAGACTCAGACCATCAGCAGACTTCAGACCAGATTCGGACCGGACTCATAGTTGAGTCTGAGTCTGGTCTGAAGTCTGAAATTAGTAAAATTTAGAGTCTGAGTCTGGTTTAATCTCGGACCGGACCCGGACTGGACCTAGCAGCACTAATCAGCTATGTGTAAATATACTTATATGCCACTTTGTTATACTCAGTATGGCTTGTGTTGCTTCGCTTACACTCAGCAACACAAACAGGGCTCGCTTCGCTCACCCTGTAGTCACCTCGCTTTGGCTGTCACCTCCGCTTTGCTCCCTTTCCTAAATATTCGATACAACCTCAACTAATCTACTCTAACTTACCCTAATCCTATTCCCAACCTAATGACTCAAAAAAACCTAAAACTAACTAATGGCACATCACACAATCCCAATGATGGAGCTACAAAGCATGCAAATTTTCAGAGCTGCATAAACACAACAATGACAAGCAAACATATTCATTGGCAACATAAGCGAGCAGTGCTACAGATCCATAACACTTAAGAACCACTACTAACGACGCACCAACATGATGGACTAAGCAAGACAGGAAAGAAAACAACTCAAAAATTGACATCATAGTCACACAAAAAGAGTAAAAGTGTTAGTTAGTTAAAGGCAAAAGAAGAAAAAACAAAAACAAAGCATGTACTTACCCAAACCAGAAGATTAATTGCACGTGTAGAGGACAAGTGAAAGATTAGAAAAAAATGTATTAGTTGAACGCACCTCATAACCAAGAAACAAAAGCAACATATAGTTAATAGAACCTACTGGAAGACTAATTGCAAAGCCTACCACAAATTACATAATTCCCAACAAAGTGAAGAAAACGCAACATACAGTGGTAGCATTAGTAAACATGCGACACCTATAATGACAACACCAGAAACAAATGATGACAAAAATAATATCACCAGTAATGGCGATACCAGAAACAGCGAAATCCTGTTGGCTGAAAAAAGAAATAACATTTATTAAACACGTCAAAAAAAGAAAAATCAAAATTGCAGGAAAAAAAGTTAATGATCATTATCGATCATCAACTGTTTATATCCCCATGATCAGAGGTGCACTGCAGTGCATGGTGCATCAAATTATAATTCTAATAAAAAAATTAAAATATAAAAAAATTAAAAAAAATTAAAATGCAAAAAAATTAAAAAAAAACAATAAAAAAATAAAAAATCTAATAAAATTAAAAAAATAAAAAGTGATAAAATTCAAAAAAAAAGAATAAAATTCAAAAAAAGAATAAAAAAGTGCTTTTTTACTTTATTTATTTATTTATTTATTTATCATTTTGTTTTGTTTATTGTTTTTCTCCTTATCTTACTGGCAAATAAGTATTATAGTTATAATTTTAGAGATTATCACAGATTATAATAGGCAGCGCTTATTATAATCTGTAAAAATTATACTTTTTAAAAATTTGAACAGATTTTTGGCAAAAAATCTGTGAAGAACTGCAAAATTTAAATTTGGAAGATCTTTGCAATTTTTAAACCAAAATTCTGTACTTATTTGATAAATCTAAACATCACTACAGATTATTAATGTTTCTAATTTTTCAATATTTCAAAAGTGTGTATTTTATATAGAGAGGTTCTTTTCTTGTATTCTTCATACTATTTGATTCATAAAAACCTTAGTAACAACTTTGTTTTAAGGACTACTGCATGTTGAAACTAAAGTTTTGAAAAAATTTTTAAAAATACAATTTCATTGATTTGTGTAATTTATGAAAATTATTTGATAAAATTTTGGAAGTAACAAATTGTATGCATATACATAATGTATGCATGTATGTATATAACTCCCCTGATATTGATTATTAGAGTTTTGATAACCATGTTATCTGCTAATGATTGTAACCAAATATACAAATTTTTTAATAAGAAAATTAAACTTGCTTAGTAAGTAAAGTTGTACAAAATAATGATTTGTATATATTCTAAAATTTTTAGGTATAAATAAAATTTTATTAGCTGTATTTAGTATTTGTTTTTCAAAAAAAAAAAATTAAAAATTTTTTATTAGATTGACACATTTTAAAACCCTATAATAAATTATTAAAATATGTTACTTTCTATATCTAAAAGCATATATTATTAAATTTTCATAAAGCAATTCAAAGAAGTTTCATAAAATATTGGGTTTAATTAAAAATTTGACAAATAAAAAACTGCAATTTTCATACCTTAAAATTTGGCACAATTAACTATTATAAAATTTTTATTAAAAATCTTCTAAAATAAAGTATTTAAGTATTATTATTTAATACATATATGATTATTTTTTTAAGCTATTTTTTTTTAAAGCAAGGTTTATTCTCAGTTTCTTTATTAAATTTCAATATATTTGTAATATACATATATTTTTATCCAAAATGAAACTGAAGCTCAGGCTGATAACTTAATCACTACAACTCAATTTAAACTTTATCTAATTTGATCCCCTGCTGATTTCAAACCAGATTTTATGACTGAAACCTACTATGGATTCTTGCATCTCTCATACTAATCAAACAGATTATTTAGTTTTCTGCTGCATTTGTACATTATTTCTTGATATACTTCCTAATTTGGTAATCAGGACATGCTAACTCTCTATTAAATAGAAATCCTACTCAACTGTAGCACCCAATTTCTATAATAGATGACACCTATTCCCCTTCTTATAGAGCTCAGATATTTCTAAAGTGTTTCCACACTACCTTATAGCATCCTTCGGATTATGGTATGCTAGCCACTGTCCTCTTAAGGAAACTCCTGCAAGTTGGTTGTCTGGTTAGGCTGTGTTGCATAACATAAGCTACTTTCAACAAATTTAGTAGTAGACTACTTTCAATTTTGTGTGAAGTGATTGGTGTTTTTTTTTGATTGGTGTAGCTGTACCCTGTTTATATTTCTACAACCAACACGGTGCACTGCTTTTGATTTACATGTTTTCAAGAATAGCAGCACTTCTTTTCTGAATCATAATTTCCTAATTTGGTTTCTTCACATGTGCAAGAGGTGTTCCTAGATAATAATTAGTCTCCTTACCCAGCTTTTTGCATTCGCCCCTATGTCTCTGCAAGAACCTGTTTTCTAGAAACCTCTTACCAAATCTAGTACTTATGTGGACTTACACTGAGTATGAAACAATTATTTGCAGGCTTTTTTCCCACCTACTAGGAATTGAACCAGTAACCTCTAGTGTTGGGATAGGTGCCTAGACCACTAGGCTACAGGACCCTACCCTGTTTTTTTAAGCTATTCCAATAAAATTTTTTAATATTCTACTTTATCGAATTTTAAGGCATAAAAATTGTATCTTTTTTTATTTGTCAAAAATTTTAATTAAACTCAATAATTTATGAGGAATTTATTAAATTGCTCTATGAAAATTTTAATCCTATATGCTTTTAGATATAGAGAATAACATATTTTAAAACCAACTAGTACTGTATTTATAATAGGGTTTTAAAATGCATCAATCTAAAAAAAAAATTTTTAATTTTTATTTCTTTTTGAGCTAATACAACTTAATAAAATTTTATTTAAAATGCCTAAAAATTTAGAGTGTATGCAAATTGTTATTCTGTACAACTTTATTTACTATACCAAGTTTAATTTTCTCATTAAAAAATTTTTGTATATTTGCTATGATCGTCAGTAGGTAGTCAACTCTTGCAATAGTCACATCCTGCATTTGTCACAATTTTGCTATAGTCACCTTGATTTTATTTATCTAATCATACAAACTATATAAATTCTTTCGCGCTTTAGTCACAATTTCGCAATAGGTACATAAAATGCTGATTTTGGCATGTGACTATTGTGGGAGTTGACTGTAACGTGATTATCAAAATTCCGGCAGGGGAGTATACAAACGTACTGTACATGCAAAAAATGAATTTTGGCAAATTATGCACCATAGTTTCCAATATAGTGATGGTGGTCCGGTTTGGTCTGGTTCAGTTTGATTTAAACCTGATTATGAAGCTAAAACCAAACCAACAACTTAAAGCGAATTTATATAACTACCTAAAAAAACTAATTTAAACCTAGCTTAGTTTAATAAACTGCTAACAAAAGCTACGTTTAATCAAAACGGCTAAACTAAACTGGTATAACCTAATATAGTTAAAATAAACTAACTAAAATTTTGCATCAGTCAAGACTCGATATAATAAGCAGCTTGGGAAACATGAATCTGGTTATTGTAAAAAGTTGCAATTATATAAAGGTCAAATTTTATATAGTTTATAATTGTCAGAGCTTAAAAATAGTATGATTAGGCATGCAAAGTTAATTTTACGTTTTGCATTACCCGCTGACCCAAATTTTCAAAAAAAAAAATTTAATTCCAATTGTGCTAATTACAGATATTTAATTTTCCCCGATGTCACCTGATGGCACCTTAATTTTCCGGAAATATCCGATAGATCATATTAATGCAAACTAAAAAATAACTTTGCATCCCATAGATGTAAACAAAACCTATTAATTTACATTAAAAAAATAAAGGTCCTCGCCGACTGGAATTTTGAAATACCAGGTTATGCAAAATGAAAAATTAATTTTGTGTGGTCTTATATCAAGGTTGTGACTATTTTGTTAATAGTATGTACAGACGTAAATAAAGTACTTAAATTCCATATCAATAGTTTGATATATCAATATTATATCATATTATTGAAATTATTTTGATGGCAATTTTATCCTGGCTAGTACTTATTGTTTTTTTATTTTATTTATTTATTTTTTATTTATTTTTTGCTATTTATTAAAACCTACTAGAACTACATTACTTAATGTAACACACTGTCTTTGCCAATTATTTTAATAAAAGCTTTAAAGACAAATATGCATTTTTCCATACTATCTAACTGCTGTGTAATTTCATACCAGATTAATAAATACATTAGAAATAACCACAATATACACTTTACATTACCTAGAAAGCTAGATAGCTATATGTCCATAGAGGCGCAGCTGTATTGAAGCAATTACCGGTAATTACGACCGTTTGTAGTGAAGCTGCGATTATTGATGTAGGTATTAACTGCAGTCGTATCAAAAACTATACTGCTTTCATAATTTTTGTAGTGTGTGGTATTTTATGTAATAGACCACAATAATAGCACAATAATAATGAACTAAATAAAATATACATGTGTATGTAATTGATTTATTACGTATGTACATGGCATAGTTTTTTATTTTTGTTATTATCGATGATGAAAGTTTTTTTTTTTATTTGTTTTTTTATTTCTCTCAAAAGATAAATCATGAAAACGAAAATTCAGATAATATTCCTGTTTCAAATCAAACCAGTTTATAACAAAAACCAAATCAGTTTGTAATTAACTATTCTATAACCAAATCGAACTGATTTGGTTAGACTAGACCAGTTTGGTTTACAGTAGTAGTATTAAGATCTAAACCTGGTTTGAAAATAACAAACTCTTTAAACCAAGTTTAACTTAGTTTATTAAAAAAATTTTCAATTTAAATCTTTGATATAATATTTGATAAGAAGACACATGCACTTTAAGAACAATACATTGGGAATATTTGAATCTTTAGTATAATAATCTTGGATTAAAAGCAGAAAAAGCAATATTTGCAAAAATACCTCACTAACTTCATTAAATTTTGGAATAATTTTGGATCAAAAATAGGAAAGGCATCAATATAATGATCTTGGCTTTAAAGAAGGAAAAACATTAGCATATGCACTTTGCAGGAACATTGCATTTACTTTTTTGGAATTTAGTTAGAATAACTTTAAATCAAAAGTAGGAACAGCATTAACAGTTACAATTTGCAAAAAAACATACTGATTCTTTGAACCTTTTAGTAAACAAAACCAGTATTAAATTAATCAAAGTACTATGATAATATAATAAAGCAAAGTTAATGTAAAATAAATAGTGTTTTGTAAATTATCTGTTAAATTAATCACTATAAATGCGAAATATAAATGAATAATTACTACAGTAAATACTAGAGATAGGCACCATGCGCATGACTGCATGCATGCATGCAATTAATTCTGGCCAGCATTAAGAAATTAAATCATAACTTTGGTCAAAACATGCATGCATGCACGCAAAAAATGCATGCGCATGTGCATGCTAAAATGAAAATTTTGTATTTTGTCATCTCTAGTAAATACTCTAAACTTTAAATCGAATAAATACAATTGTAATAAATCTGAAGGACCAACGTGTTATGACTAAATAAATACTAATATCACTGTCTATAATAAAGAGTGTGCTGACGTGTTTAGACAAACAATTCACTATTTTATATTACATTCATCCTTGGCAGAAAAACCACTCTTGACAGTTATGACTACTTAAAGTATATAAAAAAAATCTCGTTATACTAGTATCGTAATATGGTGTATCCGAAACCTACAGGAATACAGACCTTTATTTTTGTTACACAAAAAGCATGATATTGTCATATGTGCAAACAGACTCATCCTCCACTACCCTTCAGAAAATAATGATACATATATTTGTTGTACTTACTGTGTCACTAACTATAATAGCCATAATGATAAAGGATGTGAAATTTGGCACGAGATCAAACACCGAGGTTAAACTCCAGCAGAGACAAAATGGTTATATATGTGTCAGTAAATAATTCTATAGACTTAATTTGAACGGAATTATAAGGCCAATTTATGACTCTAGATTTACTATTGACCCTTTGATTACTCTGCGAATTGACAATATCATAATAATTTCTTCTATATACCATGCTAAAATCAGAATCTTTTTCATTCGCCTTTCTTTTGACTTTTAAATCAATTTTAATTCATAACCCTTCTAAAACTAGTTCAACAATCACGCAAACTCAATTAACACTTCTCAGCAGAACAGATCCAGAATATGAAATAATCAAAAATTTGTTCGCTATAACTCCAAAAATTCACAGAATCATAAAATTAAAATGCCAACAAAATTAGAAAATAAACATGAGAAATACAAGAGATCTTTGGTTAATTACTCAGCGAGAAATATAAATACTGTTACGTATAAGATGTTTCATAGAACTAAACGTTGGCGTTCATG
This sequence comes from Gigaspora rosea, assembly GCA_003550325.1. NCBI lineage: Eukaryota > Fungi > Glomeromycota > Glomeromycetes > Diversisporales > Gigasporaceae > Gigaspora > Gigaspora rosea. The sequence goes on from QKWP01000026.1 coordinate 570,598, forward strand.
TGATCTTTTAATGTTCAATTATCAAGGTGTAAATATTAAAAAAGAAAAAGAAAACCCAAGATATTGTCAAAATCAGTGTGAATTATGTGGAATTTTGCAACAAGGAAATAGAAAAAAATGATCTAGATCAAAAAAAAGTATGTATATGCAAATTTAATAATAGGCATATCCAGTGCTTAATCTTTTTATTTAATTATTTTTTAGGAATGTGGTTTGCTCAGGAGCTAATACATCTCTAAATTATTGTACATATGGTACTAAAACTAAAGTCATGTTCGTTATTGATTGCCTAACAAAAACTCCTCCATTAAACGTATTTGTTACTTGTAAAGAAAAGGTAACTAGTTTATGTGTTTACATTTTATTCTAATGTTTTAATTTATCTTGATTGATATATTTATTTTTTTAAAAAAATAAATGCAGGCAACACTTCCAAGATATTTGATAATTGTTGATGATCCTTATTACTTCCCAGTTAACTTACTAATTAATCTTATTATAGTTATAATTATTTATTTTATGCATACCTCACAATTCATGTATATTATGTCATTTTTATATAAATTTTTATTTATACATATCGATATTATTATGATAAATAGTAAATAATAATAAATGAGAATAAAGCTTTTAAGGATAAATTAATCAACAAATGTTGTCAAAAAACAAAGTTCAAAACAGTTGTCTTTCCATAATTAAAAAAGCATGTTTTACTGTAGTTTTGTATCATTAGCAACAATTAGAGGTATACTCTTTAAAATTGAATTATTGCAAACTATTAATAATCTAAAAAAATTCGTATTTTACTATCCTTTTAATCTATTCATTTCATATGCCTGAAAAGTGTATCAGTTCATCTGATTTTTGGAGGTAGAGGCTAAATACAGTAAACTCTTTCTAAATGCAATCTCTTAAATGCAACATCTTTTCTCTCTAAGCACGACATCAGATTCTGGCCAAAATAAATATAATCAACTCTCCCTAAATGCAACCTCTTTAAATAATACTTCTTTCAGATCAATTTATATTTGGCCTAAGTAAATATATACTTGATTTTTATAAGCGGATATTTTATTATTTATTCTTTAAACGCATATTACTAAAGGTCTAGTCATTACAGGTTATGTCCACAGTAAATAAGCTGTACATAATTTTATAAATATAATTTATGAGGTACATGTATGTGATCAAAGCCTAGTTTTACAAGATAGAAATTTAATTGTATATGCGCGGTCAGATCCTTTTAAATGCATTATGATATAATTATATCTAAAAAAATTAAAGGTGCTCTAGAGAGATTATATTCAAAGAAACAAAAATTGTATTATATTAAATAGGATATGCATTTGAGATTATTTTATATAGCATGCGCTTAAAAAATATTATATTTAGAATATTTAAAACACAATTAGATCTTTCTAAATGTAATTCTTCTAAATTTAATACTTCTTTGAATACAGTATAACCTTAACTTGTCCAATTATATACTAAATTTTTGGAATAAATTTTAAATATCTAACAGCTATGATATATACAATTATTGTAAATATAGGGTTATACTTTATTTATTTTGTTTAATAACAAGCAAATTCAAAAGTAAATTAACAAATTTTTTAGATGCTATAAAGGTTGCATATCAATATCTAATATCTGGCATTTAAAAATTAAAATTAGGGAATCCTTTTTATTTTTCTGACTTATAATTTAGCATAGTTAAAATACTATTTAAATTTTTTTACCTATTTTCTAAATGTCCACTTATTTGTTATTTTAAACACCCCTTAATAATTATTTGTCACGTGAATGACAGTAATATGAAATAATATAGTATAATAAAAATTAAAATTAACTGAAATAACGATAAAGCCAAAGTTGTCGTGTAATTTATAGAATAACGTCATTATTAAAGTGATAACGAAATTGAAATTATCGAAATATTTATACCTGAATGCGCTTTTCATACTGAGCAAAGTCGTTAATTTATATAGTATAGAAAGGAGCGAATCTTATTTAACCTATAGATTTTATAAGTAATGTCCTATTGTATTTTACAATCAATTATTGAGTTTTTCTAGGCATTATACACGCATTATATAGATGCAGACTTATTTCTATTATTAGTTACTTCTTTTCTTTTGCGGTATTAGTATTAATTAGTATTAATCATATTTATAGTTTTACTTATCTTAACAAAGACCTAATTTCTTTGTAATTTAAGTATCACTTCCTCATAATAATATTATTAAAGGTTCCTATTAACAACAATCCGACCTAATTAAAGTAATAAATTGAAATTAATAACGATACTTTACCAAGCATAACATTATTCAATAAACCCACGTTTATACTTATCTTAAGTAGTACAAATTATTTATATCCACGCGGTAGTTACAGCGTACATACAATACGTACTAGTAACTGGACTCGCCAATTCATGACTCGAGTTTATCGTATGGACGGATTTTTTTGATTATGTTAATTATTTAAAATTAACGATAACATTTTGTAAACTTTATTAATGATCCAATCATTTATGTGACATTGCATTATCTCCGGTAAATTGAATTCTACGATTGTATTTGATTGGTCAATACTTGCCTTAGCTAATAATCCGCTTATGAATCGCTTATGAAGCCGATTATGAAACTCGCATTATAATTATAAATCATCGTGTTCAAGTCATTTACTATCATGGTTTGGCTTATGCATGTGCGGTGTATATTATTCTGATATGTAGTAGCAATGAATTTAGAATTATTAGCTTAATCAGACATACATTCATGAGTTCATAAATACATAAGTTTTAGCCATCAATTCATGTTTGCCTATTTCAAACTTTTTGACATCTTTGAATAGTTTGAAAAGTTTGCCAAACAGTTCGTCCTCTTATCTAGTTTATAATCGAACTTAAAATGTATATGCTAAATGTTGCTCACAAGAATTCACTATATTGTTTACTAACATACGCGACACATTTTGCTAATTTTGTTTGAATTCATCATATTATCAATGAAAATGTAACACATTTTACTAAAAAGTTGACAATTATGTATGTAGAAGGTTACAGTTTGCATAAACATTAATTTAGTATTATATAAGCTATATAGTATGACTACTAAATTTTCTTGTAACATAATTTTCGTTTTGTATCTAAAATGTCAAAAAATATTGGTTTAAGTAAAATTGTTCAAATTGCTGATACTTTTAGTAAACTGAATTTTGAAGATTGTCAAGAATTTGCGAATAAGAATAACCCAGAAGGAAAATTCTGGCTTGGTTATCGTTATGAATATGGGATCGAAATTGAGAAAAATGAAAAAAAGGCGTTTAATTATTATCAAATGTCAGCAAATATGAATAATTCTGATGGAATGTATTATGCCGGCCATTGTTATTATTTAGGAATTGGGGTTGAAATCGATAACGAAAGGGCATTTGAATATTATCTAAAATCGGCTGAGTCTGGTAATTATATGGGAATTTTTAAAACAGCCGTTTGCTATAAATACGGAATTGGTGTAGAAAAAAATGATGACAAATCCCTAAATTGGATTGAAAAGTAGGTTGCTTATTTATTTATTTTTTTTATTTTATAATCGAAATTTTCAACTATTCACTGTAATCATTAGGGAGTAAGAACAAGAATAATTATTAAGATTTAAATTTAACAATTTATAATTAAGTAATAGTTTTAAATTACTTGTATAGTGAGTAAGTAAAAACATGTTTATTACTAGTTGAATGTGTTAGATAAATTTCAAATTTTTGTTGACTACTAATTTTTACAAATAATTTAAGCCTGTGAGTACAAAAAACACTTATTAAACTAAGTAATTAAAATAAGCTATTCAAGTTCATGTTTATTTACTATTTAATTACTTTTTATTCGCATTAATTTAGTTTGTGAGTATAAAGATCATTTACTTATTAAACTATGTAATTAAAATAAGCTATTCAAGTTCATGTTTATTTACTATTTAATTTCTTTTAACACTCAGTGCGTGAGTATAAAGATTATTTACGTATTAAACTAAGCAATTAAAATAAGCAATTAAAATAAGCTTTTCACATTCATGTTTATTTACTATTTAATTTCTTCTAACACTTAGTGAGTGAGTATAAAGGTCATTTACGTCTTAAAACTAAGTAATTAAAATAAGTTATTCAAATTCATGCTTATTTACTATTTAAATTCTTTTTATCCGCATTAATTTATTTAGTCTGTGAGTATAAAGATCATTTACGTATTAAACTAAGTAATTAAAATAAGCTATTCAAGTTCATGTTTATTTACTATTTAATTTCTTTTTATTCGCATTAATTTAGTTTGTGAGTATAAAGATCATTTACGTATTAAACTAAGTAATTAAAATAAGCTATTCAAGTTCATGTTTATTTACTATTTAATTTCTTTTTATTCGCATTAATTTAGTTTGTGAGTATAAAGATCATTTACGTATTAAACTAAGTAATTAAAATAAGCTATTCAAGTTCATGTTTATTTACTATTTAATTTCTTTTTATTCGCATTAATTTAGTTTGTGAGTATAAAGATCATTTACGTATTAAACTAAGTAATTAAAATAAGCTATTCAAGTTCATGTTTATTTACTATTTAATTTCTTTTTATTCGCATTAATTTAGTTTGTGAGTATAAAGATCATTTACGTATTAAACTAAGTAATTAAAATAAGCTATTCAAGTTCATGTTTATTTACTATTTAATTTCTTTTTATTCGCATTAATTTAGTTTGTGAGTATAAAGATCATTTACGTATTAAACTAAGTAATTAAAATAAGCTATTCAAGTTCATGTTTATTTACTATTTAATTTCTTTTTATTCGCATTAATTTAGTTTGTGAGTATAAAGATCATTTACGTATTAAACTAAGTAATTAAAATAAGCTATTCAAGTTCATGTTTATTTACTATTTAATTTCTTTTTATTCGCATTAATTTAGTTTGTGAGTATAAAGATCATTTACGTATTAAACTAAGTAATTAAAATAAGCTATTCAAGTTCATGTTTATTTACTATTTAATTTCTTTTTATTCGCATTAATTTAGTTTGTGAGTATAAAGATCATTTACGTATTAAACTAAGTAATTAAAATAAGCTATTCAAGTTCATGTTTATTTACTATTTAATTTCTTTTTATTCGCATTAATTTAGTTTGTGAGTATAAAGATCATTTACGTATTAAACTAAGTAATTAAAATAAGCTATTCAAGTTCATGTTTATTTACTATTTAATTTCTTTTTATTCGCATTAATTTAGTTTGTGAGTATAAAGATCATTTACGTATTAAACTAAGTAATTAAAATAAGCTATTCAAGTTCATGTTTATTTACTATTTAATTTCTTTTTATTCGCATTAATTTAGTTTGTGAGTATAAAGATCATTTACGTATTAAACTAAGTAATTAAAATAAGCTATTCAAGTTCATGTTTATTTACTATTTAATTTCTTTTTATTCGCATTAATTTAGTTTGTGAGTATAAAGATCATTTACGTATTAAACTAAGTAATTAAAATAAGCTATTCAAGTTCATGTTTATTTACTATTTAATTTCTTTTTATTCGCATTAATTTAGTTTGTGAGTATAAAGATCATTTACGTATTAAACTAAGTAATTAAAATAAGCTATTCAAGTTCATGTTTATTTACTATTTAATTTCTTTTTATTCGCATTAATTTAGTTTGTGAGTATAAAGATCATTTACGTATTAAACTAAGTAATTAAAATAAGCTATTCAAGTTCATGTTTATTTACTATTTAATTTCTTTTTATTCGCATTAATTTAGTTTGTGAGTATAAAGATCATTTACGTATTAAACTAAGTAATTAAAATAAGCTATTCAAGTTCATGTTTATTTACTATTTAATTTCTTTTTATTCGCATTAATTTAGTTTGTGAGTATAAAGATCATTTACGTATTAAACTAAGTAATTAAAATAAGCTATTCAAGTTCATGTTTATTTACTATTTAATTTCTTTTTATTCGCATTAATTTAGTTTGTGAGTATAAAGATCATTTACGTATTAAACTAAGTAATTAAAATAAGCTATTCAAGTTCATGTTTATTTACTATTTAATTTCTTTTTATTCGCATTAATTTAGTTTGTGAGTATAAAGATCATTTACGTATTAAACTAAGTAATTAAAATAAGCTATTCAAGTTCATGTTTATTTACTATTTAATTTCTTTTTATTCGCATTAATTTAGTTTGTGAGTATAAAGATCATTTACGTATTAAACTAAGTAATTAAAATAAGCTATTCAAGTTCATGTTTATTTACTATTTAATTTCTTTTTATTCGCATTAATTTAGTGTGTGAGTATAAAGATCATTTACGTATTAAACTAAGTAATTAAAATAAGCTATTCAAGTTCATGTTTATTTACTATTTAATTTCTTTTTATTCGCATTAATTTAGTTTGTGAGTATAAAGATCATTTACGTATTAAACTAAGTAATTAAAATAAGCTATTCAAGTTCATGTTTATTTACTATTTAATTTCTTTTTATTCGCATTAATTTAGTTTGTGAGTATAAAGATCATTTACGTATTAAACTAAGTAATTAAAATAAGCTATTCAAGTTCATGTTTATTTACTATTTAATTTCTTTTTATTCGCATTAATTTAGTTTGTGAGTATAAAGATCATTTACGTATTAAACTAAGTAATTAAAATAAGCTATTCAAGTTCATGTTTATTTATTATTTACTATTTAATTTCTTTTACACTCAGTGAGTGAGTATAAAAAATCATTTGCGTATTAAACTAAGCAATTAAAATAAGCTATTCAAGTTCATGTTTATTTCTATTTAATTTCTTTTAACACTCAGAGAGTGAGTATAAAAGGTCATTTACGTACTAAACTAAGTAATTAAAATAAGCTATCCAAGTTCATGTTTATTTACTATTTAATTTCTTTTAACTCGCATTAATTTAGTGTGTGAGTATAAAGATCATTTACGTATTAAACTAAGTAATTAAAATAAGCTATTCAAGTTCATGTTTATTTACTATTTAATTTCTTTTTATTCGCATTAATTTAGTTAGTGAGTATAAAGATCATTTACGTATTAAACTAAGTAATTAAAATAAGCTATTCAAGTTCATGTTTATTTACTATTTAATTTCTTTTTATTCGCATTAATTTAGTTAGTGAGTATAAAGATCATTTACGTATTAAACTAAGTAATTAAAATAAGCTATTCAAGTTCATGTTTATTTACTATTTAATTTCTTTTTATTCGCATTAATTTAGTGAGTGAGTATAAAGATCATTTACGTATTAAACTAAGTAATTAAAATAAGCTATTCAAGTTCATGTTTATTTACTATTTAATTTCTTTTTATTCGCATTAATTTAGTTTGTGAGTATAAAGATCATTTACGTATTAAACTAAGTAATTAAAATAAGCTATTCAAGTTCATGTTTATTTACTATTTAATTTCTTTTTATTCGCATTAATTTAGTTTGTGAGTATAAAGATCATTTACGTATTAAACTAAGTAATTAAAATAAGCTATTCAAGTTCATGTTTATTTACTATTTAATTTCTTTTTATTCGCATTAATTTAGTTTGTGAGTATAAAGATCATTTACGTATTAAACTAAGTAATTAAAATAAGCTATTCAAGTTCATGTTTATTTACTATTTAATTTCTTTTTATTCGCATTAATTTAGTTTGTGAGTATAAAGATCATTTACGTATTAAACTAAGTAATTAAAATAAGCTATTCAAGTTCATGTTTATTTACTATTTAATTTCTTTTTATTCGCATTAATTTAGTTTGTGAGTATAAAGATCATTTACGTATTAAACTAAGTAATTAAAATAAGCTATTCAAGTTCATGTTTATTTACTATTTAATTTCTTTTTATTCGCATTAATTTAGTTTGTGAGTATAAAGATCATTTACGTATTAAACTAAGTAATTAAAATAAGCTATTCAAGTTCATGTTTATTTACTATTTAATTTCTTTTTATTCGCATTAATTTAGTTTGTGAGTATAAAGATCATTTACGTATTAAACTAAGTAATTAAAATAAGCTATTCAAGTTCATGTTTATTTACTATTTAATTTCTTTTTATTCGCATTAATTTAGTTTGTGAGTATAAAGATCATTTACGTATTAAACTAAGTAATTAAAATAAGCTATTCAAGTTCATGTTTATTTACTATTTAATTTCTTTTTATTCGCATTAATTTAGTTTGTGAGTATAAAGATCATTTACGTATTAAACTAAGTAATTAAAATAAGCTATTCAAGTTCATGTTTATTTACTATTTAATTTCTTTTTATTCGCATTAATTTAGAAAGTGAGTATAAAGATCATTTACGTATTAAACTAAGTAATTAAAATGAGCTATTCAAGTTCATGTTTATTTACAATTTAATTTCTTTTTATTCGCATTAATTTAGAAAGTGAGTATAAAGATCATTTACGTATTAAACTAAATAATTAAAATAAGCTACCTATACAAGTTCATGTTTATTTACTATTTAATTTCTTTAACACTCAGTGTGTGAGTATAAAGATCATTTACGCATTAAACTAAGTAATTAAAATAAGCTATTCAAGTTCATGTTTATTTACTATTTAATTTCTTTTAACACTAAGTGAGTGAGTATGAGATCAATTATGTATTAAAATAAGTAATTAAAATAAGCTATTCAAGTTCATGTTTATTTACTATTTAATTTCTATTAACACTCAGTGAGTGAGTATAAAAATCATTTGCGTATTTAAACTAAGTAATTAAAATAAGTTATTCAAGTTAATGTTTATTATCTATTTAATTTCTTTTAACATTCAGTGTGTGAGTATAAAGAACTTTTATATTAAACTAAGTAATTAAAATAAGCTATTCAAGTTCATGTTTATTTTCTATTTAATTTCTTTTTATTCGCATTAATTTAGTTTGTGAGTATAAAAATCATTTGCGTATTAAACAAGTAATTAAAATAAGCTGTTCAGGTTTATGCTTATTTACTATTTAATTTCTTTTTATTCGCATTAATTTAGAAAGTGAGTATAAAGATCATTTACGTATTAAACTAAGTAATTAAAATAAGCTATCATTTTCATATTTATTTCCTATTTAATTTCTTTTAACATTCAGTGAGTGAGTATAAAAGACCATTTACGTACTAAACTAAGTAATTAAAATAAGCTATTCAAGTTCATGTTTATTGATTATTTAATTTCTTTTTATTCGCATTAATTTAGCTTGTGCGTATAAAAATCAACTTATTAAACTAAGTAATTAAAATAATTTATTCATAATTTCTTTTTATTCGCATTAACTTAGGATGTGAGTATAAAGATCATTTATGTATTAAACTAAGTAATTAAAATAAGCTATTCAAGTTCATTTTTACTTATTATTTAATTTCTTTTTATTCGCATCAATTTAGGGCGAGTATAAGATCATTTATGTATTAAACTAAGTAATTAAAATAAGCTATTCAAGTTCATGTTTATTTACTATTTAATTTCTTTTTATCCAAATTAATTTAGGACGTGAGTATAAAGATCATTTACGTATTAAACTAAATTTTTAAAATAAGCTATTCAAGTTCATGTTTATTTACTATTTAATTTCTTTTAACACTCAGTGAGTGAGTATAAAGGCCATTTATGCATTGAACTAAGTAATTAAAATGAGCTATTCAAGTTCATGTTTATTTACTATTTAATTTCTTTTAACGCTCAGTGGGTGAGTATAAAGATCATTTACGTATTAAACTAAGTAATTAAAATAAGTTATTCAAGTTAATATTTATTTTCTATTTAATTTCTTTTATTTGAATAATTTAGTTTGTGAGTATAAAGATCATTTACATAATAAAAAGTAATTAAAATATGTTATTCAAGTTCATGTTTATTTTCTATTTAATTTCTTTTTATTTGAATAATTTAGTTTGTGAGTATAAAGATCATTTATGTATTAAACTAAAGTAATTAAAATAAGCTATTCATGTTCATGTTTATTTACTACTTAATTTCTTTGTATTCGTATTAATTCAGAAAGTGAGTATAAAGATCATTTACGTATTAAACTAAGTGATTAAAATAAGCTATTCAAGTTCATGATTATTTACTATTTAATTTCTTTTTATTCGCATAATTTAGGATGTGAATATAAAAAAAATTTACGTATTAAGCTAAGTAATTGAAATAAGTTATTCTAATTTATTATTCAATGTCTTTTTATTCGCATTAATTTAGAAAGTGAGTAAAAGATCATTTTGTATTAAACTAAGTAATTAAATAAGCTATTCAAGTTCATGTTTATTTACTATTTAATTTCTTTTAACACTCAGTGAGTGAGTATAAAAGATTATTTACGTATTAAACAAATTTTTAAAATAAGCTATTCAAGTTCATGTTTATTTACTATTTAATTTCTTTTATTCGCATTAATTTAGAAGGTGAGCATAAAGATCATTTACGTATTAAACTAAGTAATTAAAATAAACTATTCAAGTTCTAATTTCTTTTATTCGCATTACCGGTAATTAGTTTGTGAGTATAAAGATCATTTAATTAATATAAGCTATTCAAGTTCATGTTTATTTACTATTTAATTTCCTTTAACACTCAGTGGGTGAGTAAGGATCATTTATGTATTAAACTAAGTAATTAAAATAACTATTAAAGCTCATGTTTATTTACTAATTAATTTCTTTTTATTCGCATTAATTTAGAAAGTAAGTATAAAGCTCATTTACGTATTAAACTAAGATTAAAATTCAAGTTCATGTTTATTTACTATTTATTCGCATTAATTTAGTTTGTGAGTATAAAAATCATTTACGTATTAAATTAAGTAATTAAAATAAGCTATTCAAGTTAATGTTTATTTTCTATTTAATTTCTTTTTATTCGCATTAATTTAGTTTGTGAGTATAAAAACATTTACGTATTAAACTAAATAGCTAAAATAAGCTATTCAAGTTCATTTTTATTTACTATTTAATTTCTTTTAACACTCAGTGAGTGAGTATAAAGATCATTTACGTATTAAACTAAGTAATTAAAATAAGCTATTCATAGTTCACAGTTCATGTTTATTTACTATTTAATTTCTTTGTATTCGCATTAATTTAGAAAGTGAGTATAAAAATCATTTACGTATTAAACTAAGTAATTAAAATAAGCTATTCAAGTTCATGTTTATTTATTATTCAATTTCTTTTTATTCGCATTAATTTAGTTAGCGAGTATAAAGATCATTTACGTATTAATCTAAGTAATTAAAATAAGCTATTCAAGTTCATTTTTATTCAATTATTATAAAACGCACTTATGGTGTTTTACCACCATAGGTAAATTAGATTAGCAAATCCGTGTAACAAAAACAAAAAAATAAATTTTTACAAAACAAAAATAAATTTTAATTACTTTAGGGTTAGGGTAAGGCCTGGGATTTTATCGGGGCTTTAGTATACAAAATTTAGCAAGGAATTTTTTTTATTAGAGCCCCAAAGGTGGTTTCATAAGCATAATTTTGCGATATGTTTTTTAAAAAAAATAAACGAAATTTTTTGTTACACCTGATCTTAAATTTTGATTGGCTATTCTAATAGCTTTGTGCAACATGGTGTAAAACACCATAGGTGCGTTTTAGTAAAATCCCCTAAAATCCTTTTTATTTACTACTTAATTTCTTTTTATTTAAATTAATTTAGCTTGTGAGTATAAAGATCATTTACGTATTAATCTAAGTAATTAAAATAAGTTATTCAAGTTCATGTTTATTTACTATTTAATTTCTTTTTTATTCGCATTAATTTAGTGGGTATGTATAAAAATCATTTACGTATTAAACTAAGTTATTAAAATAAGCTATTCAAGTTCATGTTTATTTACTATTTAATTTTTTTTTTATTCGCATTAATTTAGGATGTGAGTATAAAGATCATTTGCGTATTAGGGGGTTCATAATTTATATATTTTGAGAATAAGTGAGTTTAAAAGACCCTACTTATATTTTAAAATTCGGCACAATGAATTAAATAGACATATGCGTCAATAAATTTTGCTTTTTTTTTATGCATATTACCAGTTATTGGTAAATGATAATGTAAATAAGTCCATACGTTAAGAAAATAGGTTTATGTATCACACATTTTGAAGTAAATACGTCACTTATTTTGTCTGAATTCGGATGCCAAATCACTAATTTTAATCCACGGCTCCTAATTGTTCACACATGGCCTTTTTTACTGATATTCTCACGATTGATATTTTCATGGCTGATATTTTCACAGATTTTAAATCAACCATGTAAACATCAGTAAAAAAAGTCATAGGTGAAAATTAGGTTCCTTGAGAATAGATCTTTTATTCCATGTATTTGTCGTCGACATCATTAAACATCATGCATGATATCTCATTTTTTAATGATATCTATGATAAAATATGGAATAACTATTACATGCCCCCTCCCCTATTAAACCAAGTAATTAAAATAAGCTATTCAAGTTCATGTTTATTTACTATTTAATTTTTTTTATTACATTAATTTAGGTGAGTATAAAAATATAAATATTTGATCTGATCTAATTTAAAATTAGTAATCTATCATAAGTTATTTATTTATTAAATAATAATTAATTAGCCGGTAAGTATAAAATCATTTGTATTGAAATTAATGATTATCTATATATGTAAAATAAATAATATTTTATTTTATAAAAAAGGGACTCCAAATATGGAATATGTAAGCATTGTAATAAATATAATACGCATGAATCTTGGTGCATTACATGTGATCCTGAAATAATGATTCGAAGTTGGACTTGTGGAAATAAAGATGTTGACCGTTGTATAAAGGAGTTTCAACTTAGAGCTACTAAATATGAGGGTGTTATTGAATGGATTCCATTTGATAAATTATGCATCACTGATAAAATTGGTGAAGGTGGATTTGGTTGTGTATACTTTGCAACTTGGTCAGATGGTACACGTAAAATTGAGAAAACAGACGATCATAACTATGTAAGATCTCGTGAACAATCTAGCGCCGTTGCACTCAAGACACTATCAGATTCTTCTTTAAAGGAAGTAAGCTAAATTTGTTATTCTTATTCTTATTAAAAAAAATAGTTGTATTAATTCATTTTTATAAATTCGTCAAGTTCAAAAACCATATGAAATGTATGTTAATTGGTAGTAAGCTCAGAATATATGGGTTAACTCAAAATTCAGAAACGAAGGAATATATGATGGTATCTCAATATGCCGACAGTGGAAATCTTTATAAGTTTTTAAGAACAAATTTTCGTGACATTTACTGGCAAACCAAATTAAAATTACTACTGGATATTTCAAATGATCTAGTTGGAGTTCATACTACTGGCTATATTCATGCAGATTTTCATAGTGGTAATATTTTGCTACATAAAGGAATCAACGAAAATATGAAATCTTTCATTTCAGATATGGGATTATCTAAAAAATCCAATAAAGGTGATTCAGAGGGTTGTATTTATGGTGTCATGCCTTACGTCGCTCCAGAGGTTTTATTAAGTCAGGAATTTACAATAAAAGCTGATATTTATGGCTTTGGAGTCATCATGTCAGAGATGTCAACTGGCCAAAGACCCTTTGATGGTTATCAATTTAATGAAGAACTTGTTGTAAAAATTTGCACTGGATTACGACCAGAGTTTGCACCAGGAACTCCAGAATGCTATATTAAATTGGCTAAGCAATGCATGGATTCTGACCCAAAAGAACGACCACATGTTTGCAAGTTAAATATAAACTTGAAGATTGGATTGAAAGTATGGAGAATTCAGATAATAATAAAATTAAAAAGCAATTCTTAGATGCTGATAAAATAGCTGCAGATTTTCCAATCAAGTTACCAAAACATTCGGATTTTATGTACACTAGAAAAATGATTAATACACAAAACATATCGAATACAATTAAAGGTATCTATTTGAAAGTTATCTATATATGTTTTTGCTTAAATTAATTTTAAATTTTATATTTAGCAAGCGGACCTATTGAATCCATTGAACTTCCTGATTATTGAATTATTGTTCAAGTATATTAAATTTATAGTTAAATAATCTTTATTTTATTAGTGTTTAAATTATGAAACACATTTGCCAATTTGTAAAATTTGGCCTTTTTTAAAGTCCCCATATTTGATCACTAAATTTAGCATATATTTTAATTAAATTTGTGATACTGTTGTTTGATTGGTCAATCTCAGAAGAAAATTACTGTAAATCAATTGTATAAGTAACTAACAGAATATAAAAGTATTAATATTATTTATACATATTTAAATAAATATCAACTTTTATTACTAACTTATATTGTGTAAAAGAAAAAAAAGATTAGAATTTTTTGGTTTTAAATTTAATTGGCATTTATTAGCCATTAAAAGTATTTATTGTTTATATTTAAATAAATTTTGGTTTTTTAAACTTAAATAAAGATTTGAGTTTTATACTAAATGTGGTTAGCAATTATAGTAGTGAATATTAAGGTATGTATTGCCTTAGAACAGTGTCATTAATCACCTTATTATTTTTTATTAGAGGCTTACCCTTCATTTTTCTTAATAAATAATTTGTCAGGTTCCTTAAATATAATTTCAGCTTTTTTACTCCCTTTTCTCTAAAAAATTATCTGATTTTTGTCATTACCTTATTATATTTGGATTGCATTAATAAATACTATATTGTTTATACATTACAATCTTTATTTGGTACAAAACTACATAATAGTACTATTTTAGGATTTCAAAATTAATAATTTGGCATCTAAGAATAAAAATGCTTCTATTCTAAATTGAGTGATTTTTAAGCTCTATTTTTTTAAAAATTTGTTACAAAACAAAAAGGCAGAATTCTTGATTTTTAATATTTAGAAATATCTATTAAAAAAGTGTTTTGAAATAATAGGATTAATTTGGTAATAATTCTAGCTGGCTTAAGGGCTGTAACATTATTTACCTATTATCTATTTACTATAAAGTCTTATTCCCACTCCAGAAAATATATATATAAGTAATTTTAGCCAATTAAATTAAACTAAAGTAAGATTTGTCTTGACCCTACTCATAAAATATTACTAATAAATGTTAGCACTCTATCAGTACATACTACTTATTAAATATTGTTATCAATAAACTATTTAAATATAATCTCTAAAAGGAATAACATTTTTAGATATCTTATAGTGTTCTAATACAACTGCTAAAGAAAGCTTTATTATTCAAGTTTTAATAAGGCATATTAGTGAGCTAAACATTCTTGGAAAGAAATTCCTAGTTAGGCCTTATTGTTTTTTAAAGTTTGTAGCATTTAAATACTTTAGTTAATCAAAATAATTCTAATAAATAAAAAACTATAAAGAATTAAAATTGACAATTTAACATTAAAATTAGAAAGTAAAGAATAATGATTTTAGATTATAATTAAAATGTAATCAAAAAAAAGATATAAAGCAATTCTGAATAATTTAAATTTTACTTTATTTTACACTTTTAATTGTAATATTCTCAAATCTAATATAAATAAAGTACTATAAAATTTAGCAATCAAAAATGTTATTGTAATTCTAATTAGTAAAACAATATAGATAGTTTAACTTCTAATACACATTTTAATAAAGCAATAATTTAAAGTTTTATTCAAATTTAACAAATTTCAAGATATTTAATAGTTTGTTATCTAAGAATTAATATTATATTAAACAAAAAATATATAAAGTTATATAATGTTATTTGTCTTATCATTTATATTCTAAAGTTTTTCTTACTTATTTTTATATCCATATTTTTATTGCAAATTTATTATAAACGTAGATTAGAATCAACCAAATTTAAATTGCTTGAATAGGGCTTTTCTATATATCTCTGGCCAGATATATATAGTTTAAATGCCTCTGGCCTTTTTGGCCAATCAAAAAATGGGAAAATCACATGATTAAAAGTTCATGTGTTGATCCGATTGCCGATGCAAAATCGGACGCGCATCGCCAGATCCAGATAGATAAGTACAGATCATCTTTGATCTGTTTTTTTTGTTTTTTTCCTTACCTTTGTTTTCTTTACTTCCTTCGCTTCCTTCGCTTTTTTTACTAACAAATTTTTTTTTTATTTAGCTTATTGTTATCTTTCATCGTGCTGTTTCTGTTATTGTATTTGGTGTTTCGTCATTGGTGTCATTGTTAGATTTCCTTGGGGTTAAGCATCTTTCGGGTGGTCGTGTAGGTGTTTATTGGTAGACTTTCGTGTTTCTCTGGGGGTTGTCTTTCGTTTTCTTTTATGTTTTTGTGGAGGGTGGTTTTATGTTCTCTTCTCTTCTTTGGTTGTTTAGGGACATAGAATCGGCCAGTGAAGTGGTTCTCGCAAAGGTTCAGGTTTTTTTCTTTTTTTTTCTTTTTTTTTCCTTCTTATTTTCTTTAACCTGTTTAGGTTTTTTCTTTTAGGTTTGCCGGAATATAGAATCATCACCATTCGTCGTTGGTGCCATCGTTGTTGTTCCTCCTTTCACCGCTAATATCATTTGTTGGTGCCTCTGTCGTCGATGATATCTTCTGTTGGTATTTCATGACTGGCATCATCGTTTGTTGGTGCTCTTTTCATTTTTGGTAAGTCCCTTTATCAACATTGGTGAGCTCGTTCTTTGGTGCCCCTTTTCATCATTAGTTTTATTGTGCCTTTTTTCGTCACTGTACTGGTGCACATATCGTGTCAAGTTGATTTCAGTGGTGCCATATCGTGTTATTTCACTAGTGCCGTATTGTATCAATTCCACGTCATACTGTATTTTGCTGGTGTTGTTTCGTATTGCCGTATTGCCGTATCGGTATCATCATATCGCCGTATTCGTGCCTTGTCCATATTCTGCTAAAGGTCATTTATATTGTATTAGGGTTAGGGTTAGGGTTAGTGGAAGATAAAATGGGCCTAGGGCTAGAATTATGGTTAGGGTTAAAATTAAGTAGTAGCACAGAGTTAGTGTAAGAGATAGTAGTTATTCGGGTTTAGTGTTAGGTTAGATAGTAGCGCGAGTTTATGTAAGTTATTTTGTTATAAATTATCATAAATAAATATGAATTAAATATAAAATAATATAAGAAATAAATATAAAATCGTGTACCTGGTACTAGTAATTTTAAGATTCTAAGTTTTTGATCGGTTCGATCATGAGATGCACAACCAAGTTAGGGGATGGCTAAAGTCAAAGGTGCATATATATGTTTTTGATTATTTAATTAAATTAGGGTAAGGGTTAGTTAGGGATTAGGAATTAGGGATAGGGCTTGGCTTAAAAGTAAAATTGTCTTCCCGACATTTTTATTAATGCTCCTAGACAGGTTTAGACACTTGTTTTTTGTATTTTCGCGTTTTTCACTTTTTTTCTTTGTTTTTGTCTTGTTGGGCTGATCCGTAAAGATCAAAATTTACGATTTGATTGACTTTTTATCACGTGAACGCACCTGGCTTTAGACGACCCCCAAGTTAGTGAAGTGTGGGCAGACTTTAGGTGATACAAACTCTTCCAATCACCTGTTGCTTCGAAAAAGTGAGTCATGTAATTTTCGCTTATTTTGATTGGGCAATAGGCCAGAGACATATAAGCTATATATATCTGGCCAGAGATATATAGAAAAGCCCACTTGAATATTATAATAAATATACAGTAGTATTAAAAATCATTATTATTTCAATTGCAAATAAACTTAAAAAAGTAATATACTGTAGAATTTTTATCTACAAAATAACACTTTGAATTACTAGTTTTAAAGCCTTCATGTGTTATTTTGTTGGTAAAATTTTCTTAATTTATTATTGTTTTAGATTAATATTAACTAATATTACTAGTTTTAAAGTTTGCTCACTAAGAAAACCAATAGACTAGTAATATAAATATTTATATAAATAGATCTAAATTTAAATTAAGTGTTTATATTAATAACTATGATACATATTATAATTTATGTTCATTAATTTGCTAACTAAATAGTATTATATTTATCATTCTTAGCATAGTAGAAAACTCTTAATTTTTATTTAAATTAATATATAAGCTATATTTTTGATGCTTTATAAGTATTGTTTCTAATATATTCATAATAAAAATATCAAAAAACATAACTTTAAAATTTTTATCTGTTTCTATTTGCATATAGTGTTTCTAGGTTTAGTTCAGGTTCAGGTTCAATTTAACCTGCACTAAACTTTGAATTTTATAGATCTTTGAAATTGAACTGAATTGAACTTTAAATTTTTGACTATGAACTGAACTAGAACTTAATTTTTTTGGTTCATTTCACTATTATTTTATCATAGTAAAAATACAAATAATATAAATTTATATTAATTTTAGCTATAAATTTCTTAACAACTACAAATCTAAATTTGCTAAAATATTTACTTTAAATATATGTGATATTAGGCTATAACATATTAAATTTTATGCATTTTGATTAGTAGTTTTATAATTGTTAAAACTATAATTAATTTATATAAAAAAAATTATTTTAGTTTTTTAAGCAATTTCTTAGGAACTACTATCTAAATTGCATAAAAAAATTAATTTATTGTAGTTTAACATTATCTCTATTTATAGTAAACAGTTTAGCTGATTTGGATTAGGGGAGTAACAAAAATCAGGTGATTTTTTAGGGGGGGGAGGGGGGTAAAAAAAGTTAAAATTATATATAAGAACCTGACTATTTATATATTAAGGAAGAGGGAGGGGGGTAGGCCTCTGATAAAAAATAATCAGGTGATTAATGACACTGCCCTTAGTAGTTGTTTAGAAATAATATTAAGCTACATTATAATAAAATTTATGCAATTTTAATTAGCAGTTGTGAATAATTACTTAAAACTAGGAAAATGGAAACCATTTAGGGTCCGAAGGACCAAATATAAGCCAATAAGCATTAGTTGGATTGTTTTGATTGTTGTTTTTTTACATTACACCTGATCTAGCCAATCAAAATTCGTAATTTGCGGACAACACACAACCAGGTCACTATGACTCTACCGTAAAGTCTTTCAGACAATTACAATTATTATAAAACACACCTATGGTATTGAACACTATAGATAAATTAGATTTGCAAATCTGTATAACAAAAACATAAAAATAAATTTTTACAAAACAATAATTACTTAGGGTGTGACCTGGAATTTTATTAGAGCATTAACAAAATTTAGCAAGAAATTTTTTTATTAGAGCCCCAAAGATGGTTTCATAAGCAAAATTTTGAAATATATATGTTTTTTTAAAAAAAAATAAACAAAAAAATGAAATTTTATGTTACATCTAGTCTTAAATCTTGATTGGCTATTCTAATAGTTTTGTGTAATATGGTGTTCAACACCATAGGTGCATTTTAGTAAACTTGTAAAATTAAAGTAAATTTTTTACAAAATTAAAATTATTTATATGTTTATATAATTTCTCAAAAACTACTAATCCAAATTGTATAAAATTTTATTATGCTTTTTGAATTTTTCTAAGGTCTAATATAAAAATATTTAACATAAATTTATATGTTTTTAGTATTAGTACTTAGGTTAGGGTGTTTAGGAGTATAGAGCATTTTTACTTAGAACATTTTGCACTGATTAATTAGCTAGTTTTAATATATACATAAGTGTAAAATGCCATAGGCACATTTTATTAAAAGTTATTTGTGTATATATCTGATTATAATTTTTTAGCAACTGCTAATCTAAATTAGTTAAAATTTTTACTGTAAATAGATATTATATTGTAACCAATATAATTTGGATTGGTAGTTGCTAAAAAATTATTATTAAACCTGAACATGAACATGTTCATGAACTTTGAACTGAACTTAAACTGAACCTGAACCAACTCTAAAAAGTTCAATACTGTAATAGACTTGAACAATGTTTTAAAAAAGTTCAAGTTCATGTTCAGTTCAAAATTGAATTAAACCTGAACTAGACCTAAAATTTAGTTCAGTTCAGGTTTATAAAAACACTACTTGGATATTTGTGTAATACAACAAATCTCATGTGATTTTGCTCAAGACTTAGAACAATTTCCGTTTCATAGTTTATAAATCTATATATTTGTACAACTTTTATCTAATAGCTTATTTATTTGTTTGCAATTTATATGATTATCGATAAATTAATTAAAAAATTCTATATATTACAAATGGATGCACCAGTGTTTGATATTTCGAATACAGTAAAACTTTCACCATATATTTAGACCAGTGTTTGGGTGTACATTTGGAGAGGTTGTATTTAGAGCTGTCAATGGCTTGAACGGCTTGGCTTAGCTTTTAAAAACCGTGGCTCCGGCTTGAGCCATGGCTATTGAAGTCACGGCTTAAGCAATGGCTCAAGCTATGGCTCAAGTCATGGCTCAAACCATGGCTACAGTAATTATTGATCTGCGTCAGTATTACAGCTTTTTCATAAATTCTGGGACAATTGATAAAAATTAAATGTTTGAAAATGGATCTTACCAAAGAATAGGAATCGAAATTTAGTTTGGTTTTTTTTAAAAACGAATTTTTCGCCTTCGACAAAAAACGAAAAATAATTAGAAATGAATAAATGCCTTCGTTTGAACGAAAATGGCTTGCCAAAGAATAGGATCGAAATTTAGTTTAATTTTTTAAAACCGAATTTTTCTTCTTCGACAAGAAACGAAAAATATTTAGAAATGAATAGATGCCTTCGTTTGAACGAAAATGGATCTTGCCAAAGAATAGGAATTGAAGTTTTATACAATTTTTTAAAAACTAATTTTCATCGAAGAATAATTAGAAATAAATAAAGACTTCGTTTGAACGAACATGGATCTTAATTAAAGAATCGAATTGAAATTTTACACAATTTTTAAAAAACAAAATGTCAAAAAATAATTAAAAATGAATAAAGGCTTCATTTGAATCTTGTCAAAGGATAGGAATTAAAATGTTACATAATTTTTTAAAAACAAAATTTCGTCGAAAAATAATTAGGCTTCGTTTGAATGAAAATGGATCTTGCCAAAGAATAGGAATTGAAATTTACACAATTTTTTAAAAACAAAATGTCGTCGAAAAATAGTTAGAAATGAATAAAGCCTTCGTTTGAGCGAAAATGGATTTTGCAAAGAATAGGAATCGAAATTTTACACAATTTTTCAAAAATATATTTTCGTCGAAAATAATTAGAAATAAATGAAGGCTTCATGTGAGCAAAAATGGATTTTGCTAAAGAATAGGAATTGAAAGTTTATGACTTACAAGTGCGACAAGTATGCATGTCGATATTTAGTCTTATTGCTGTATTGCAATATATATTAGTCACCTCATCTTATTAAACTACATATATCCCGAAATCAATTAATTTCGACCAAATATTTATCAGTTGTCCTAGAATTTATGAGAACAGTATAATCATGAACTGCAGCTTAAGCTGAGCCACAGCTAAGCTGCGGCTCTAAGTTATATCTCAAGCCGCAAATTAAGCTGCAACTCTAAGATGCAGCTCAATTACTGCAGCTCCTCGGCTTAGGCCGGCTCGGCTCTATTATGCAGCTGAAGCCGGCTTCAAATAAGCCGTTAATAACTCTAGTTGTATTTAAGGCTTCACTGTAATTTGAAAGCTGTAAACCTTATGAATGATAAATCGTAATGCCGTTGTTTTGGAATTTTGAAAACAGCCTAGTACTTTAAGATGAACCAAGTGCCGCCCAAAAATCGGCTACACATAGGTATTTAGTTAAGTAACGATCATATGTCAAATAGTTTTGTACATAAAATTCATAATAAATTGTACTTTTTTTTTTTTTTTTGAGCAATAAAAAATCTTTACACATGTTACAGATTCTTTATTTTGTCAAGTCGTTTTTTTTTAAATCGTATAGAAAATCTATTGGAAAATTTGTGATAAAAAATATTTATATTAATTTGTCGAAATTTGACTTAATGTTGCTTTTGACTTAATGTTGCTACGTAGCAGTTTTTGTGATATGTTAGAATTATTGTACGTTGACCTTTTCAAAATATCCAGATTCTGAATCTGCAAATTCTGAGTATTTACTAAATTCATGGATATTTATTACTAGCGAAATGATGACGTTTCATAAAGCTGGAGCCTTATTTATTAAGCGCCTAAAAATAAAAGATATATAACAAATGTATATATGATTCATAGAATGTATACGTGTTAATTTTAAAAGCATTGACCTCAATTTAAAGAAAAATAATCTCTGTTTTTCAGTTACTCTCTGCTGTAAATAGTTACCTTCCCGATTTTTGTAATCTACTATTAGAAAATTAACTACTAAATAAAGGTCAGTAAGCATGAGTTCTTGGAACGATTAACGTATCAACTCTTGAAGAGTTCAATGAAAAGTTAATTACATTCTGTCTTGAAACAATAAATATAGAAAGATCTGTGCGATAGCCATTTTTTTAGCTTGATTGTATTGAGGAAGTTCACTGAAATTTCTTCTGAAATAAAAATTTTGACTTTATATTATTTTTTTTATATAGTACATATGAGGAGCGAAGGTAGAACATTTTAAATACAAGTTTTTTTTTGTGTACCAGGATCCATGCCATTTCATTGAAAATCTTTTAGGGATTAATTTATCTTGATTACATCTACCACATAAGTATACAATATTGAGCAAAAATTGTAGAATAACGGTAATTTGGCAAATGATCACGTGTCGCTCTGCGGCACGTGTAGCCAATCATTTGTCAAATTACCGTATTCCCAATAATGGTGTTATCATGATCATGATTGGTAGGGAATCGCTCGTTGAGTTTTAATTTGAATAAACATGGTTACGACGTAACACATGAAAGAAATAACAACAAGAAATTTTTCATGATCATATGAGTTTGTCGGATAACCCTATTTTATGTACTAATACAATCGTAGGAAAGCTCTTACTAATTGAGCAAAAATTGAATTTAAGTTCAGAAACTTCATTGCGAAATTTATTCAGAAGACTACGATAATAATCGGAAAGCGCATTCAGATGGCATCAGAAAGAAATTTGGATTTTTTTTTTTTTTTAAAAAAAAACTTAGTTAATATAAATAGTCATGTGTATAGGTGATTGTGAATATTTTTCTGATCACATGCTAGATTTAAAGTTTGATTGGCCGAGAATCGGCCATCAGAAAATTATTTAAATAGTGTAAACTAATCCTATACAATAACTATATTAATGTATTAATGTATAATTGTCTGACGAATGAAAGCCCGATTTAATTTCGATATACAATATCTGATACGGAAAAAAAATTAGACATCATATCATAAGAAACTATACAATAATTTAATAATACTGTATAGACAAGTAGAGCATAGTGGAAGTTCGTTTTGATTGGCTAAATTTAAACTAAATGTGATTGGCGACGATCTTTTTTTTTATACAGTTAACTGTAATTTTTAAAGTACTTTTATAAGTAAAAATCGTCATGTCATATGAGAAATTTTTTTTTTGTAATCGCAATGTAAAAATCAGCTTGAGTCGTTAGTATTTTACCTTGAGTTTTACTGTTTTTAACTTGGAATACAGTGGGATACAGAAGTTTCAAGATCTAGATGAGAAGCAAAGATTTTACAAGGTCGGAAGGTAGTTCTGCGACCTAAGCAATTGGTGAGTAAAGTTGCAAGATTCTGTTTCCACTAGTTTTGCTTGCCTAATAAAAAAACTATTTTGAACTACATTCTAAACTGTACTTTACTTTTTTATTGTTATATTATTTAGGTTATAAGTATAGTTTATAAATACAACGTTTATAGGTGGCAGTGGTTAGAAATGTTCGCGTATCTTGAATCTATGTTTAATAATGTATTACGAAACTTAATGGTTTATTGTAAATTAATGTACTTATTACGAAAAGAATAATATATACATTGTGGAAATATGAATTAAAGTAGCTATTATGAATAAATTAATGTGTTGTAAGACTATAATACGCGTCTTCAGAAAGTACTAACTAATTTTTTTTAAAAGTAATAATTCTCGTCCGGGTATGGCCGATACTTTATCCGGGGTATGATCAACATTTTTTCCGGGGTGTTTTAACTATAGATGCTGGTGAAATTAAATCAGAGTGGTGAAATGATTTCACCATTTCACCAATCACCAATCGGTAATGGTGAAACTGGTGTAACTGGTGAATTGGTGTAATTGGTGAATTGGTGAATTGGTGAAATGGTGAATTGGTGAAATGGTGGAATGGTGAAACAGAGTAATGGTGAAATGGTGAATTCCAGAGTCTGGAATTATTTCAGCCTGGAATTCGGTTAGGTTTCTTGTTCAAGTTTTTACATTTTATGTTTTTACAGGCACACTTTGAGGTCAGAATTATTAACCGTTTATAGGACTGACCAATTCACCATTTTACCAATTCACTGTTTCATCAATTCACCAATTCACCAATTCACCATTTCACCAATTCAATTCACCGTTTCACCAATTCAACAATTCACCAATTTCACCAATTTCACCAATTTCACCAATTTCACCAATTCACCAATTCACCAATTTCACCAATTTCACCAATTCACCAAAATAAAATTTTGGTGTAATTCTGGTGAAACTATTTCACTATTTCACCTGGTGAAATGGTTTAATTTTACCAGCATCTATAGTGTTAACAACCAATCAAAATGAACTTCCGTTATGCTTAGACAAGTATTATGTTTGTCACTTGGATTTGTATTTTTTTTTATTTCAATGATCGTCTATTTTATTTATCATATTATCAATTTTATTACCTTATTAATAGTCCATTTTATTAATTTTTTTTTATTAAATTTTTTAACTGATTAAATAAATTTTTACGGGGATAAGTCGCTCAAGATCAATGATTTCTCATAACAGGGGCGGGGACCGTGCATCACTCAACATTGTAGACCATTCTCTGTTCCAGCCCAACTAATTGATTTAGTCGCAAAGTTTATTAATCGAGATTATAATATTTATGTACACAATTATTTTTTAATTTATGTTATTCGAAAATTAACATATGACATTTATAAATTTTAGAATAGCATCTTTTATAATCCGTGAAAATTTATTAAACGCAACGCATACTATGAACTTATTTATAAATATTCTAATACATTAAGCAAAGAAAAATAACAATTATCTATTATTACACTGATCACATAAAATACAACTATACGGGTTTGTACACAGTGAATTATTCCCTTAAACAAGAACAAGCTTTAGTATTGAAATTGTACAATAATAATAATTAAATTAACTTTTTTGAGATATTTTAATTGAAACGCCTTTTTCTCAGCTGAAAAAAAATATATTCATTTCGCTCGTTTCATTGTGTTAATTAAGGGGATCATATCCGGTGAACAGTGAAGCTTTCAATGGATCCAATTCGTTATCTGGATGTCATTTCAGGTATCTAAATTAGTAAACAACTTGGTATAAGTTACGATTGGGCTTGAATACGAACATTCGACGACTTAAACATTCGGGCACGTTTTGAGAAAAAACTTGTATTTTTCGTCTAAAGCCATGTACACGTGACATTTCGTGTAAATCAACCAACCGGAGTCGCGAAATTTGTTTACGCGGATCAGCCCGAAGAAGTCAAAAAACAAAAAAAACGCAAAAACATAAAAACAGCAGTTTAAGCCTATTTTGGAACAAATGTCGGGAGGCAATTTTACCTATATGTTGGTCCTAACCTTAACCACGACCCTAATTGCTAAACAGGCTCTGGAACTAATTTTAGCTAAAATTTCAAAAAATCACGTCTTTAGCCACTTTTACGGAAAATTACAGGTTATAGCATCCATGTGATTGGTTAATTTATAAAGATCAAAGCTTGATTATTGATCAAACAAATCAATTATAAAATTTCTTAAATACACGAAATGAACGAAATGAAATTATTATTAACAAAAGCAAAAATTTTTTTAATGCTAAAGTAATTCTAACACCATTTTTAATTATAATATCTACTAAAAACATGTTATGTATTTGCTACCCTTGTTCTATTCTATTAAATAGATCGCGTCACTATATGCTATATTTACTACGTATTGAAGATCTTTCTTCTCTGTTTGATAAATAACACACATATAGTTTGGTAAAATAATTCTTTTAAAAGTTTTAAATTGCTTAACCTGTTTAAATAAATGCATAAAAGTTTATATTGGTAAATCATACACGGTTTAACAATATAAACCTAATATTTGGCTTAATAATTTGAACAGAGCAGAAGCTTTACAAACTCTGCCAATTACCAAACGCCTATCTTCATTCTTATGAGAACTCCTTAGGAAACGATTGAAAATGATTAGAAGTGATTTTCTACTGGTGACACTCAAAAGCGAAGAAATATCATTTATAAATATGGGTAACTTATTATGTGCAAGGTAAATAATGAGATTGCCGGTTTTTAAACTACAACCATGTACAGTATCAAATTTCAATTGCCCATAGAAAAAATCTATCGGATTCGAGCTTCTTTTATGCTTATTTTATTGTAGTTCTTTTTATACGGTTCGAATGTTGAATGTGTTTATATCAATATACAGTAGTAAATATGCACTGTCACGGGGTAAACGTGATATATCGGATAATCATTAGTGCATATCCTGCGCCACATGTAGAGATGTGCCGTTTATATGATAATCCAATTTTTTTCGCGTACAGTACGTACAGTACGTACAGTACGTACAGTACAAAATAGTATAGTATATGTATTTTACTAAAAAATATAATATCAAGTTTTTATATTGATTACTTAATATATTTGTTTTTTTTTATATATTTAATATTAATTTCTAAATATTTTGTATTTAATTTATAAAATAAATTTATTTATATTTAAAATTTAATAAAATATATTGTTATTTAAAAAATTATATACAATTATATATATGTTAAGAGAAAAAAAACCTTAATATTATTAAGGAAAAAATCTTAACAATATATAATTATATATATTTATAAAACTAAAATATAAATATATATTTAATGTTTAAATATTTTAATTTAAAAAATTAAAACTAATTATTACTATTCATATTATCATCATTATTACTATAAATATCTTCATTTGCATAAAGATCATCATTACTATCTTCATCACTACAAATATTTTCATCACTACAAATATTTTCATCACTACAAATATCTTCATCACTATCACTTTGACTTAAATGATCAAATATATCATTTAAATCATTATTTTTATCAAAATTTCTATTTTTTCTTTCTTCTTGTATTAATTTTAACTTATAATTACTATAAATATAAACAAGTTTAAAAACTTTATCTGGGCTTAACCGATTTCTTTTTTTATCATGTATATAGCTAAATGCTGACCAGTTACGTTCTGAAGAAGCTGAAGATGTTGGAATTGTAAGTATTCGTTGTGCTAAATTACAAAGTTCAGGAGCTGATAATTTAAAATTTCCTTTCCACCATGTAATTGAATCAACTTTTTTTATTGCTTTCCAAGCGAGTTGATTTTGAAATGGACCAGTTTGTGATTTATATTGAAGTATTTGTGTATAAATAATTTCTGCTTTATCTGAATAATATTGTTCTAAAAAATCTGAAATAATTGACATTCCATCTGCTTCAAGATTCCGTCCAACAAATTTTGGATCTAATAGATATGCAACTTCAAGAACAGGATGATACATTTTTGTCCATCTTTCAGATAATATATCTAATATTTTATTACAAATATTATCAGAAAGTTGCTGAATACCTAAAATAGCAAATTATTATTAATATATTTATATAAAATTTTCATATATAATATTATATAAATTTAAAATTTTATTAGAGAATTAACACTTATTATATAAATAAAGCCCCCTCCAGAGTTAGTTATTTGGAATTACAAGTTCTAAAATAATTATAATAAAACTTTATATTATTGGTTACTCAATTGTCAAATAATAAATTACTTTAGAACTTGTAATTGTCAAATGACTGACTCTGAAGGGGCTATATTTATATAATAAATGTTAGTTCTCTTAATAAAATTTTAATTTATATAAAATTATAATATTAAAAATAATAATTTTTGTAACAGATTAAAATAAAATTAAATTATTATTGATTACTAGTAGCAGAGCTAATAGTAATTAATTTTTTTTAGTCTAATTTCATTATAATTTGTAACAATTTTTAATATTTATATTAAATTAAATTACTTACAATCTAGTCCTATAATTTTATCATACCATTCATAAAATTCTGAAAGTTTTGGAGTATCACTTTCAAAAAGAAAAATACCTATAGTAAGTTGCTTTAATAAATATAAAAGTGATTTTAGTTCATTCCAAAAATTTTCATTTAATATAATTGCTTTAATTTCATTATCTAATTCAATTGAACTATTATTAGAAATTTCAGTAATTGCAAGACTTAAAGCTAGTTGATTTTTGTACAATGAATCTAAACAAATTGCTGATGATCCCCATCGAGTTTTAACTGGAAGTTTTAATGTTTTAAAATTAGAACCATATTTTAACTTTTGATATCTTTTAAAAATAGCAGCTGGAAGAATATGATTATGAAAATAAAGAATAATTTTTTTTGAATTTTCAAAAATAGTTTTTGCCCAATCAATTTTCATAATATCTCCAATTAAAAGATTTATTCCATGAGCTAAACATCCAAAAAAAATAATAAAAGGATATTTTTTTTCTAAAATTTTCCATGCAGCTTTCATTACTGATGCATTATCAGTAATAATAGCTGAAACTTTTGTAATTTCAATTGATTCTATTGCTTTCTCAATTTCACTAGCTATATTTATTGCATTTTGTTGAATTTCTTCAGTTGGTTTTGCTGATATAAATACAGGTGTAGGTGTAGTAAAAAGAATATTAGTCCAATGTTCAGCATTTAAATTAGACCTAAATAAATTTAATTAAATATAATATATTAATAAATATTAATAATAAAATTTTATTAATTATAAATATTATATCAAAATTTATTATTTTTTATTAAATTTAACTATAATTTCTTAATAATTAATTATCCAAATTATTTAAAATTTTAATATAAATAATAAAATTTTTAACTATAATTTAATATTATAACTAGATTAAGTTACTAGTTTTTAAGTTATTATTGAATATAATAGTTAAAAATTTTTTAAAAAAATTAATTATTATTTTTATATAATATCTTAGAAACTAGAAATATAATTTAGCTAAAAGTTTAATATATTATAGTTGAATATTAGTTTTATCTATAGTAAAAATTTTAAATAATTTAGATAATTAGTTTTTAAAAAATTATACTAAAAATTAATAAAGAATAATAAATTTTATTATTTTTTTGTTTTATTTACCATCCATCTGTAATTATACAAATGTAATCAGCATCATCAATATATTGCTCTATCTCAAGTTTTGTTTCTTTATAAACTCTATTAAGAAGATTTGTTGAAAGTTTTTTTCTCTTAGGTAAATTAAATGAAGGGCGTAATTTTTTAAAAAATTGAATAATTGGTTTAAGTTCAGAAAAAGATAAAGGTAATCCACATTGAAATATAGCTTTAGCAAGACAATATTGAAGATGTGCTTGATCAACTACACTCATATTGTCTAAAAACTGATTAAGATTACTATTTGGTCTATTTGGTAATCTTGTTATTGATTGATTTGTCATATATCTAGGACCATTGAATCTAGGACGCTCAAATTCTTCACCAAAATATTCTTTCAATATATCAATACTTGTGTTAGTACATACTTTAAAATGTTCTTCACACCGTAGGACTGTACTAGCACACTCAAAAGAACATCTATTACATTTTGCTCTTTCTTGTTTATATCCTTCTATGAGTCCTAGCTTAGTAAAATGCTCCCAAATTTTACCAGGTTTTGTCATTATAAAAATAAAGAATTATAATGATAAATCGTAAAAAAATTTAACACATCAATAAATATATCAATTTATGCATGCATATGCCGATACATATATTTATTATAATAATACATTTACGCCCTAACATTTTTTTGTTGCTGTTTGCAAAATGATGCACTTTTGATCAATTTTGTAGATTGCTGCATACTCATATAATCACCCAATTGTTTTCTGATTGCATAATTGTAAAGCGCATTTTTTAGCCAAAAATTCAATATAAATATATTATCTACATAAAATTTGTTAGCCATATCTATGCTCACTAAAAAATAAATTGCATAATCACAGTATAATCATGCAACCAAACAACAATCAGATGATTGTCCAAGTAATGGTATAGGTGTGCAGCAGTCTACAAATTTGATCAAAGTACATCGTTTTGCAAACAGCAATAAATAGAAATAGATTATGTTGTATCTAAAGTAGTGATCTATCTAAAGTAGCTACTTTAGATAAATAAAGTAACATCCGACTCAAGCAGATCTTCATACATGCATTAATTTATAATTCTGGTCATATGCTGTTTTTGATATCTGAAGTAGCTACTTTAAATAGGTGGCTACTTTAGATACAACAGAGTATATTATCATTTCGGCAATTCTTAATTTTGATTGGCTGATCTGTATATAAAACTAATTACATATAAAATGATCGGCAAAAATTCTCGCGTACAGTACGTACAGTACGTACGTATAGTACGTACAGTACTGTACGCGGCACATCTCTAGCCACATGCATATGACGATCAATCATACAACAACGTTTTTTTTTTATTGTGAAAAAAAAGAAAAAATTAAAATTTACTTTTTTATATAATATCATTATATTTTGGTTTTCATGTTCAATAGCTTGATATGTAAGCAAATTGTTTATAAAAAACTTTGAATTGGACTCACTTGTGTTTCTAAATTATTTCTTGCTGATTAATTAAATAAAGCTTTTCAGCTATATTGATTTATTAAAAAGGTCGGAAATAATTACCAATCGCGTGATCTCGACATTTTTCTGCTACTACTTGACGTAAAAAATTTACATTATGTAGTACCTCCAAATTTAAGATATATATTGCAATACATCGAATTAGAACTTACGTCAGATCAAAATAATTATAATGCCGCTGAAACCTACTCTTACATAACATAATTTTTCGCCATAATCATAATGAACCTCAACATTGAAAGTATGATTTTATTTGACGTAAGTATAAAAATTATTTATTGTCGTGGATGATGTTGATGTAAAAAATTTGGGTATCTCAATTTGAAAATATAAGTCCCACCAAAATCCGTCTAATAACTCTAACCCTAAATCGTAACTCAACCATAAAAAAGACACTGACAAAGAAGATCCTAAAAATTTTTAAACATCGTAAATAAAATATATCCAAATTTCACCATCATCCGATTTCATGATCATCCATGACATTTATTAAAAGAAGAGTCTATTTTAACATATAATGAAGTCATTAATATTCTACATTTGTAATTAAAGATAACTAAATTTCCTATAAACGAAACTTCTTAAGAATTGTTGAACTTAGAAAATATATTGGTCTTGATTAGGCAAAGTAATAAAAAAAAACATTTTGGTTTAAAAGAAAATATTAGTTTTCGCATCAAATATGCAATATCAATATCATAGCTATCAATAAATAATTTATCGATAATATTCTTATTTCAATAGCTTATTATAACTTGCAATCAGTTCGTTTTATCAATTCACAAAACTAAGATACAACACTAAACCTTGATTATGAATTGGAACAAACTTTTGTGTCATTAAGTCATTGCATAAAAAATAATATAGTCATTAAAATGCTAATTGATGTGTCTTTTACAGGTCCACTTTTGATTTCGGCTCTTCTTAGTAAAAAAAAACAAAAAAAAATAAAATAAAATAAAAAAGGATCTTTTGCAACACCATTAATAATGTATGATTGATTATGATAATTAATTTAGAATAAGCGTACTCATTCTGCAAGAGATCCCTAAGAAAATTGGTATTAATATATGGTGATTTTGCCAGAAAGCATAATTTCGATCTGAATTAAGTAAAAGGTTTCGGATTCCTAAAGATTCCGAAGAGAAAATAAAAGTTGAGCAAGATGGTCGAAAATTTGAGTGAAAGTACAATAATTTCTAATGTAAAAAATTCTTAAAGATTTATTTATATATTTTTCTTTTTTTTGACCTTTCCCCCCTTCGGAGAAAGAAATTTATTATAAACAACTGAATTGAATTGATCTAATCTTATTTTCCGATACTGTTAATTTGAATTTTGAGTAGAATATAATGCTCGATATTATAAATATAAGACTTGCTTTAAATTTTAAAAAGATTTTTTGTTTTTAATGTTAACTTTTTCAATCCTGATACAGTACAAACCTGGTCACATGCATATCAGGGTTGCAAGGCTCAGCAATACGCATTAAAATATATATATATGGTATTTAGTAATACAATTTTCTTTTAATTTATTCTTTTATTTGAATACCGTAGTATTTATTAACAAGTTACTGTTAGATAATATATCTATATGTTATTCACCACGGTAGCTTAGTGTGATTGCATTGCTTGGTTTAATGTCTAATGAACTGTTTATATCGGAAATTGCATGTCTGTATACACCTAGCATATAATAAGATATTCCTTTTTGTTTTAATGTGAAAGTATCGTTTGGTTCAATATCCAGTGAATCATCTAAATCTGAAATTGATTGAATATAATTATTCATCATACGATAAATTACTCCACGATTCCTAAATGAAAACGCATTTTTAGGTTCAATATCTATTGATTTATTTAAGTCTATCAATGCTTCTTCGTATCTGTTCAACATTCTATAAATTGCCCCACGATTACTTAATACAAATGCACTATTCGGTTCAATTTTTAATGATTCATTTAAATCTGAGAGTGCATCGTCATATTTGTCCATTAATCTGTAAATTTCTCCACGCTTACTTAATGCAAGTGCATTATTTTGTTTAAGTTTTATTAACCTATCTAAATCTGCAAGTGCGTCTTTATATCTGTACATCATTCGATAAGTTGCTCCACGATTAATTAATGAAAACGCATTATTTGGCTCAATTTTCAATGATTTGTCTAAATCCAAAAGCGCTTCTTCGTACTTATTCATTGTTAGATAAGTTGCTCCACGATTGCTTAGTGCAAATAAATTATTTGGATTAATTTTTAATGATTCATTTAAATCTAAAAGTGCATCTTCGTATCTGTTTATTACTCGATAAGTTGCTCCGCGGCTATTCAATGAAAATGAATTACATAATTTTAGTTGTAATGATTTGTTTAAATCTAAAAGTGCTTCTTTATATTTACATTTTAATCGATGGATTTCACCACGGTTATTTAATGCAAATATATTATATGGTTTAATTTTTAATAAATTATTTAAATCTAAATAAGCTTCATCATGCCTATTTATCATTAGATAGATCTCTATGCGATGACTTAACGTGAATGTATCATTCGGTTCAATTGTTAATGATAAGTTTAAATCTGAAAGCGCTTCTTCATATTGGTTTATCATTTTGTAAGTTATTCCACGATTACTTAAAGCAATTGCATTATTTGGGTCAATTTTTAATGATTTATTTAAATCCGAAAACGCATTTTCATATTTTTTCATCATTCTATAAGTTGACCCACGATTGCTTAGAGTATATGCATTATTTGGTTCAATTTTTAACGCTTTATTTATATCTGAAAGCGATTGTTGATATTCATGCATTGATCGGTAAATTACTCCACAATTATTCAATGCAAATACATTATTTGGATTAAGCTTTAATAGTTCATTAAAGTCTGAAAGTGCCTTTTCAAAATTGTTTATCTTTTGATGAACTATTCCACGAATATTTAATGCAAAGGGATAATTTGATTTGATTTTTAATGATTTGTCTAAATCAACAAGCGCATTTTTGTAGTTTTTAATCATATAATAAGTAGCTCCACGGTTGCTCAATGCAAATACATTATTTGGTTCAATTTTTAACGACTTATTTAAATCTGAAAAAGCTTCTTTAAATTTGTTTTGAATTCTATAAATTGCTCCACGATTACTTAATGCAAGCGGATTAGATGGGTTAATATCCAGAGATTTATTTAAATCTAAGAGTGTTAAATCTAAGAGTGCTTCATCATTTCTGTTCATAATTCTATAAATGACTCCACGATTACTTAATGCAAGCTCATTATATGGGTTAATATTCAGAGATTTATTTAAATTTAAGAGTGCCCCATCATGTCTGTTCATACTTCTATAAATGGCTCCACGTTTACATAATGCAAATGCGTTGTCTGAATCAACTTTTAATAATTTATTTATATCTAAAAGTTCCTTTTTATACTTTTTCATCATGCAAATATCATTTAGTTCAATTTCTGATGACTTGTTTGAACTTAAAAAAGATATGTATTTGTATATGTAACAGTCATCTGAGTTAGAAATAAGTTTAGAAAAAATTAATTTAGTCAATTGACTTTTTATAGTTAATCTGATAAAGCGAATGCATAATCTTGTAGTAGTACACTGATGTAAAATAAAGGTTCAGAACAAATTACAATAAATTTTCGATAAAGTGATTCTTTGAGCCATCCGCTATATCGAATGTCGTTATAAATTTTAAGGTAAATGTTTAAGAGAGCAATATTCTTACCTGCACCTTCTTGTGTTTGCTCCAAGATCAAGTTTCGAAGGGACTTACTATTCTTTCTTTTGATACCTCATATATTGCTTGCAAATACTCAGGAATTTTTTCCGGGGATTCTTCAATGGCTTTTGTATAAGCCCATTCTAGAATTTCATCATTCAAGCCTGATGTCGCGCAGCTACCGCTGCTAGGAGACGGTGAACGAATTTCATAAGTAGGATCGAAAGGACCGAATGATGGTGAATGGATACGGTAAAATCGGTCATCTTGAAGAATATCGATCGAATATAAGTAGCATTAAATTAATTATAAATAATACGAGCAATAATTCTATTTAATTAATTTAACTATATACATTTCGTTCCAAGAATATTATCCAACTTTTTGTAAGGTTTTTCATAAAATTTATCAGAATTCCTAGAAGCTCTATAGTAGAAATTTGACAATAGAAAATTGTGAAATATAATTTTATAAATTACATCATGATATAAGCTGTAAGAGCATAAGAGCAAAATAAGATTAAAATCATACTATCACTTATATCCATCACTTTCATATCTATTTCTTCTGAAACGTGTTGGAATTTTGCAATATAATCATTCGTAAATGGTGGTGGCTCAAAAAATTTTTGATCATCCACTAGCTTATACCCTAGCTTATCAAAAAAGGCCTTGCTAGAGGAAAAACCATTAGAAATCTCAAATATTTAAGTAAAATTTATAACAGTAACCGGATAAAAAAATATATACTAACCTCGCATCATCAAAGCCAATCTTTGAAGTAAAAACCCTTGAATTTATATTTATTGTAAGTTTCGCATCAGAATTAGAATTAATGAAAGGTCGACTATCTTTGATAAAGTATCGAGAGTGTCAAAGAGATTTATTATAGGCTCATTGTCGACACCATTAGTTTTTCTTGCAAGAGAATAGGTAGGAATGAGCCTTCTTTTTTACAAGTCATCAAAGATTTGAATATCAATGAAAGGCTCATGAATCACGACATTCACAGTAAAATTACAATAACAGCATTGGGATGCTATATTTGTCTTTGTTGAAATTGTGGTATGGAGATGATGTAAGTAGTTTTCTT
Organism: Gigaspora rosea; assembly: GCA_003550325.1. Lineage (NCBI taxonomy): Eukaryota > Fungi > Glomeromycota > Glomeromycetes > Diversisporales > Gigasporaceae > Gigaspora > Gigaspora rosea. The sequence continues at coordinate 606,314 of QKWP01000026.1, forward strand.
GATTAGCAACACATATGCCATGTTCAACATTTATTTGGCTAATAGTCTCTTTCATTGGTAGTGATGTGATCAATGTAAATCGTTTGCGACACTTCTTACATATTAAAACAGTCTCGGACCCGTCAACAAAATACTTGGATAAAAAAAATTCGGGAATATGTTTTTTGTCTTCATTGCAATAATTCACCAACGCGGTAAGCCAAGAGTGCGGAGTCTTTGCGCACCCTGCAAACCCAATCATGCTAGTGGGACTCGAACGAGTAAGTTGGGCGGGGATGGAGTCTGGATAGAATAATCAGTACTTACGTTAATAATTAAATTTAGAAAGACCTTACTATAAATATATCCTATCTTTATTCTCGGAAAAACTTTCCTACTGAAAAATTAGGCAGTAGATAGAAATGATCAGCGATAATTGTAAAGTATAAGGCGTCAGTACATAATACTTAAGAGTATGACATAAGATCCTAATATGTAGTGATTTAAGCCACATGGGCGACTAAATCATCGGCTAAGCGCCGCTAACTATTGATTTGCATTCGGGATATTTCGGGATATTTGGTCCGTATTTTATGTTCATTTATTTTCCTTTTCGGAATACAAGTTACTCTCGTTATAGTGAACTCTCGATATAGTGAAGACTAATAGTGAAGTTAGGCTCAAAGCCAGTTATATAAAATTCTATCGATAAAGTGAATTTACTAATAAAACTCTCGTTATGATGAATTTTTAAACTTTTTATTCATGGAACGAATCACCACTATAGCGACTTGTATTCTTATAATAGTTAGATTAGCCAGCCGATCACATTACATCGGCTGGCTTAGCCGGCTAAGCCGGCATAGCTGCGACTTCCTTAGCCGGCTTAAATCATTGCTATGTTGATAAGTGTTCCAATACGTATTGGTACATCGTGATACATAGTACGTACGTTCAATATCAGTCACACGATTTGTCACGCAGATCACGGGGATAAATTTTTTACGATAAATTTGTGATCGACATCTATATGATCGACCCATTTTTCATTAAATTGCAACGGTAGGTCTTCTTCAAATAGCGTTTTCAGGGGTTCCTAAAAGGAACCATAGTCACGAGATAATGAACAACTAATGAATAACGCTTTAGTCATACACAAACTTTCTTTCTTTTAAGTATATAATGAGATAAGTTGCAAAGTTAAGAAGAATCACGCCCTTAAAATTTGCCTTTTGTTCTACTTTATATATACTTTATATCCTGCTTCAAAAGCTTTTTTTAAGTATAAAATAAATTTACCAAAGCCGTTTAATAATCTAAATTGCTTAGAGTTACTACCAATGAAGATTTATTGAAATTTAAATAGAGTTAAGTAAGTTAGATCAGAATCAAAGAAGTTAAAATTATAATTGCTACTAATACCAGGGATAGCAAATGACAATGTCATTTAAAATTCTCATGACAAATGACAAATTAGCGACAAATGACATATAGGTCATTTGTTATTGTTGTCATTTAAAATAACATATTAAACTTCAGGTGTTTAGAATTTAACCAATCCTAAACTGTCCAAAGTGACACAAAATCTTAATGATTACAGGATCTTTGCATTTTTAAATATAGCCTATTTTTGTCATTTGTCATTTACCTTTTAAATGACAATGTGACAAATAACAATGACACAATGTCATATATGTTATTTAAAAGTCATTGCCAACCCTAACTAATACAAGTTTTAAAATTTTCAATATAACCATTGACAAAAACATTAAATAAATAAAAAACTTTTAGCATTTATTCTAAAAACTATACAAAGGCAAAGTTTTGAAGATATTAGGTTGATTAAGTTATTATTAACAAGAGATTAAAAACTATAGAATTTAGTACTTCGAAAGAGTTAATGCACTTAGAAAGAGTTAAATTGTATTAATTGAATATTTTCTGAAAACCAATTGTTAATAAAAATTAAATTACATGATCTTTATTATATTTCTTGTTAAAATCTTTTAATAAATACCTATAAGTATTTTTTAATAAAAACATGGAAAAACTATCTTTTTTGTTAGTTATTCTGAAAGGTTAAAATATAAAATATATATTTTTGCTACAAATTAAGTAAAATTAATTATAATAGTAAGCCACATTAAGACAATTGCTTGAAAACTCTTTAATGTTAAATAAATACTATTTATTAATAAATAAACTTGAATTAAATAATAAATAACCTCTCTTATGCTTATATTATGCAAATAAATAAAAGTTAAAAAAGTTTTTACTAAGTAAAAATTAAACAAAAATTTCTATTTAATAAGTAATCTACATATAGTCAAACAATTTTTCTTGATTTACTTTAATACAACTCTTAATATATATCCTTTCAAAAATGCATTTTGGCTAAACTCTCATTTTGCTGCAACTAATAAATTATTTTTAAGCCAAAAACTTGCAAACTCATAAAGATTAAACAAAGTAAACAAAATAATTGCCACTTTATCAGAAAAGTTTTTTTTAGTATAACTCTGTGCAAATTTTAAAAAAACAACAATTATTAAAAATTAATGCAGATCTGTGACCCTGCTAGCAATGTTAAAGAATTTTCTGCACTTATTTAATTTTTTGCACAGATCTTTAACAATTAATCTGTGCAGATTGTAAAAAAATAAACAAAAAGCAAATAATAATAAATTACTATATGCTAAATATTAAATGCTAGCTAAATTTTCATATATTAATAAAATAATATATTTGAATATTCATATATTTTAATAATATAATTTAGAATTAATTTAGTTATACCCCATAGGGCACATTAAATTTTTTTGTACCCATTATTTTGATCATAGATATTACATACAAATCAACATAGTTTATATTAGGTTAGGGTTAGGGTAAGAACTATATTAGGGTTAGGGTTTAGGCTATTATATAGTAAAATCGCTCAAGGAAAACTTTTAATTAATGTACAGAAGGTGGTTTAGTATACAGTTTCTTGCAAAATGAGCGATTTTTGTCAAAATGAACGTTTGTTTTGAATTTTTTTGATCGTGTAATGTTATACCTGATCCTGAATTTTGGTGGTGATCTATAGGTCATATGAGGTGGATATATGTACCTTTGGGTACATATATATAATCCCTTTTTAATAATTTATTACAAAAACATAATACTATATTGGTTAATTATAAATTTCACAAAAATAATAAAAAATAATATATTTTTATTAAATAAAAAAAAACTAACAAAAAATAATATATTTTTATTAGAATGCATCTACTATAACCCGTAGTAAAAATTACCACAGCCACGTGACTTACTAATAAACATTATACAATTAATTATTACAGTATAAATTTAGCAATTAGACCAATACGTTAATTTATACTTTACTGAAACTATAAAAAAATTAAAAATATTATGATTATATATCTATTATGTTTTTATTATATTTTAAAAAACATAATAATTACTAGTTATAAGTTAATAATAATAATATAAATAATATATATTAAAACTGTTTTAGTAATATTAATAAAAACATTTTTAAAACATTATTAAACTAAATAAATTTCATATTTATAGTATAATATAAATATTTATATTATATAAATATATTATATTATAATATATTTTATAATATTAAATATAATATAAATAAAACAAATCAATAATATAATGATTTAGACAAATGTGTTTAC